>CM064557.1:4883167-4893167 GCA_032716605.1 Paralithodes platypus | reverse complement strand
TGGAAGTCTAGGAAACACACTAAAAACCTCCCCTTAACCATCCTGGTACTGTCATGGAACCTCTCTGAATGTCAAATAGCCTATCTGGGGCAATTTGTTTTAAGCTTATGGAGCAAACTAAAAACCTCCCCTTAAGTAAAGTTATTTAAGGGGGGTGACCTGCTGGCTGTTATTTCTGTCCTTTTCTCTCTTTCTCTGGCTTGTATCCATTCGGCCCCATTCAGCCAACTATTTAAAGACGTTTATCCCCATCTAGGTGTCGATTTCTTCCTGGCGAGCGATAGCGAGCCAGCATTATATGAAGAAATCCGGCTTCGCCGGAGACATTTTTCTGTCAAAAAATGTACAAATTTAGCCTGCTGTCAAACAAAAATTAAAAATATGCTGGCTCGCTACCGCTCACCAGTAAAAAATTGACACCTGGATGGGGATAAACGTCTTAAAACAGTAGGCTGAATGGGGCCAAATGGATACAAGCCAGAGAAAGATAGAAAAGGACAGAACAAAAACAGGTCACCCTCCTTAAGGCTTGCTGGCCTACCTATAATGAAGAGTGTGTAGTATACACATGTGTGGATGTGGGTAGACTCTTAATGTGGGTAGATACATGTGTGGATGTGGGTAGACTCTTAACCCTCTCCGACATATGACGCGATTTTGAGCCTATTGGGGATACTTTAAAGCCTTTGTTACCATCAGGGGTATTTATAAACCTTTAGTTTAGTTACTTCAACCTCTGCAGTTGTCTTTGAGTTAGCTGTGTTGAGCCTATTGGGGATACTTTAAAGCCTTTGTTACCATCAGGGGTATTTATAAACCTTTAGTTTAGTTACTTCAACCTCTGCAGTTGTCTTTGAGTTCAAGCCTTTGTTACCATCAGGGGTATTTATAAACCTTTAGTTTAGTTACTTCAACCTCTGCAGTTGTCTTTGAGTTAGTTGTGGGCAGAAAACTAATTTTGGAGAGGTAATTATAAGAGTGAGAAAACTATTTCTTACTGCTAATCTGGCAACCTCTGCGTCATAAATGCGTGAAAGGGTTAATGTGGGTAGGAGAGATGTGGGCAGGAGGTAGGAGTGTGGGTGAGGGGTGACATTGGTGGGTTGGTGTCTGTCCTAACCTGCCACCTTAATACAGACTTACATACATACGTTCACTCACTTCTTTGCAATCTCTCTCTCTCTCTCTCTTCGCCGCAGTGTTGCATCTTTCCCGCTATTACAGTAATAAATGTTCCACAGAGCTCTCTCAGTGTACACCACCTCCGCTACGTAGAGTACGTAGCACCCGTCTTGCAACAATCCCATCCCTACTCTGTACAACTCTCCAATCCAAGAGTGAAACGATATTCCCAAACCTCCTCCTATTCAACCAGCCGACCTCTGGAACTCTCGCCCTGCATCCATATTCCCCTCTTCCTATAACTTAAATGGCTTCAAACTCCGTGTGTCCAGGCATTTTGGCTCGAACGTTTCTTGATTTTGGCCCCGTCCCTCTTTCAACTGGGGGAGGCACTCGTTACAGGCAGTTCTGCCTTCCTCATCAACATAGAACAAACATACACACAGGGTAGGACAGGTGTAGACAAGAGTGTGTGTGTGTGTGCGTGTGTGAGGGGTGACATTGTATGGTGGGTTTGGTGCCTGTCCTAACCTGACACCATAATAATATACACACACACACATATAGACACAAGGTCACTTCCCCCCCCCCCCCTCCCCCTCCTACACACACACACTACTGTATTTGACATCACCATAACAACATCAAAAGAGTACCCTACACTATAAGATAGGAACAAACACACACACTCTTATTAACTCTCTCTCTCTCTCTTCATACAGTGCCTAATTCTATCCAATCAATTACCAATCTTCCCTCTTAATTGATTATCCTCTAGTCCCTCCTTTCCCCCATCTCTCTCTGATGGTGATGGAAGTGGTGGTGATGATGGTGGTAGTGATGGTGGTGATGGTAGTGATGGAAATTATGGTGGTGGTAGTGATTGAAATTATGGTGGTGGTGGTGGTAGTGATGATGGTGGTGGTTGTGGTAGTGATGGTAGTGGTGGTGGTGGTGGTAGCGTTGGTGGCGATGGCAGTGACGGTGGTGGTGGTAATGGTAGTGATGGAAATAATGGTAATGGTGGTGGTAATATTAGCGGTGATGAAGTCATGTCATGCCTCCAGCCACAACACTTACACCCACACGTTGTTCCTTGTTTGTGCTCCCCCCCCCCCCCCCATATATCTCTCTCTCTCTCTAGCTACATAAACTAAACCAATTACTATTATTGTGCAAGAGATACCGCTGAAAAAACAATATATACCTGTATATATATATATATATATATATATATATATATATATATATATATATATATATATATATATATATATATATATATATATATATATATATATATATATATATATATAGAGAGAGAGAGAGAGAGAGAGTTTATTATTATTTATTTATCTTTTTTTGCCGATGAAATTAAGCTGAACCAATATTGCATACCGTACCGTACCTACATTTTCCATACCGTTTATCAGCACACACACACACACACACACACACACACACACACTAATAACACCGGTAATGAGTCAATTACTCCTAATTGCAGAAGTAAAAAGACTTTCCCCATCGAAGAGACTATAATTATCCTCATATAAGGGTAGGTGACACAAAGCTGGTTTCATCATCATCATCATCATCACCAAACAGCAACACAGGCAACTTTCACGTACCCCTTATACATTCACTGCTCTTCCTTGTATGTCTTTCATGACTCCATCCATATACCGGTAGTGAACAACCTTGCTTTAACCCCATTCAGATCAAAGAACTTGCTTTGTTCTTTCTCAACACACACTGCTGCCCTTGCACCCTCATATGCTCGTCACTGCTTTCAGTAACTTACCAACTACGGTACTCCGTATATTCAAAATAGGCTTCTTTCCACAAACCTTTTCCCTCAACTCTGTCACAGGCTTTCTCCAAGTCCATAAAGGCAGCATACAACTTGTGTCCCTTCTCCAGATACTTATCAACAAGGAGATAATCTGTAACCACTTCTCCGTTCTCACTCTCACCTAACCACTTCTCCGTTCACACTCTCACCTAACCACTTCTCCGTTCACACTCTCACCTAACCACTTCTCCGTTCACACTCTCACCTAACCACTTCTCCGTTCACACTCTCACCTAACCACTTCTCTCCGTTCACACTCTCACCTAACCACTTCTCCGTTCACACTCTCACCTAACCACTTCTCCGTTCACACTCTCACCTAACCACTTCTCCGTTCACACTCTCACCTAACCACTTCTCCGTTCTCACTCTCACCTAACCACTTCTCCGTTCTCACTCTCTCGATCACTAATTTGCTGTAAATTATCCCTGGTATGCTTACCAGACATATGCCCCGTGATTACCACACTCCTCTCTCCCCTTTACCTTTATACAGGGGAACTATTATGCCTCATTTCCAGGCATCGGGCACACTACCCTTCTCCCATGGTAATCTACACATTGCCCATACCTATTTAACCCTTTCACGCATTTATGACGCAGAGGTTTCCAGATAAGCAATAATAGAGTTCTCTCACTCTTATAATTACCTCTCAAAAATTAGTTTTCTGCCCACAGCTAACTCAAAGACAACTGCAGAGGTTGAAGTAACTAAACTAAAGGTTTCTAAATACCCCTGATGGTAACAAAGGCTTTAAATTATCCCCAATAGGCTCAAAATTGCGTCATATGTCGTAAAGGGTTAATCACTATCTCCCCACCATACCTCATCATCGTGCCTCATAGTCCATCTACCCATCTTCACTCTGTTCCTGATCCCCTCCTCCTCCAGTACTTCTCTTCTTCTCCCTCTCTCCTGCCACGGACATTAGTTCCAGGGCAGTAATTCCCTTTCCAATGTTCCCTTACCCACTCTAAACCACTGTTTGGACACTTGATCCTCAGTGTTTTGGAGGACAAGCAACCTAGAAGGGTCACTAGATCTGTTGTTGCTTGATTTCCTTTGTACTCCTCTCATACCCCAACGCTTTTCATAATACCTTACGTGACGCGAGCAACTGTGGCTTTCAACCATCCGAGGAAACCAAACATTGTATCCACCATAGCCATTAACCCTTTCAGTTCCAGCGACGTGTGCTATATTAGGTTCCATAGCGATTGGGCCCATACGGAATATACGGAAATGGGCCCATACGGGATTGGGCCCACGGGATTGGAACCTAACCTAACCTAAGTAACCTTAGGGGAGGTATGGCAGAGTGGTCTTGCCACTGGACTGGTAATCCAATGGACCCGGGTTCGAATCCCAATATGTCAATGGGAAGATATTATTGGGATGGAATTTGTGCTGTACCTAGTTTCAGTGCATTACCACAGCACACCGAAATGCCAAAAAAAATACCCTCATTGTTCCCTAATTAATTAGCATTGTATGAATATTCCCATATTCAAAATATGTTACAGGGGGGCAATGCCTAGTGAGTTAATTGCTCAATAGGTGGCTTTCTGAGAGTGAGGATCCGAGTGTGGGGGATGAGACGGTGAAGCGCAGGGGCGAAGCGGCTTCAGAGATGGAGTTGCTTCGAACTGGGGTGCTTCGCATGTCTCACTCCCTAGACTGGAACAAGACGTCACGGGCCTCACCGTGTTCAGCGGTGTGGTGTAAAGGCTCTCAGCCTATGCCCGAGAGGGAGTAGTTGGAATATAGAAAAAAAAAAAAAAAAATTGGGCCCAATCCAGTGGTCACCTCTATTATATTCTAGCTACCGGTAACCACCCATAACGAGGGGCGTCGCGCTCCTTGGTGCCGCTAGAAGAGTGGCGAACACATCAAAAGGTAGCAAAAGGTAAGGTATTCTGACGATATTATGCAGCTTAGGAAGGATCGGTGGTTGTTAAAAGGGTTAGTCGATATACTAAAGCCTTATTATTGCTAGAGGTCCTTCCTAAGCTAAACAAAATGGTCTAAAAGTTGCCAGAATATGCTAAAGAGGACGTCCCTGGTCCTGAATGGGTTAATAAGGCTATAATAAGGCTATAATAAGGCTATAATACAGACTCAGTACCGTACTCACGTCACCAGACCACTGTAAACCATCGCCATCTTTACACTCACCTGTAGAGAGAACATAAAATAAATATATTAGTTATTTGTAGAAACAAACTACATTTAAGAAACAAATGTATGCATGTATATCTTTCAATGTATGCATGTATATCTTTCAATGTATGCATGTATATCTTTCAATTCATGTTCATACGATAGCATCCACACGAAAGAGGGAGAGAAGACAATAGATAGAAGTGTGAATAGAACATTAACCCCTTCTGTACCGGCGACGTTTTTTTACTATATCCTAGCTACTATTAGACGATGTTATTAATCCTTTCACGCACATATGACGCAGAGGTTGCCAGATTAGCAATAAGAAATAGAGTTCTCTCACTCTTATAATTACCTCTCCAAAATTAGTTTTCTGCCCACAGCTAACTCAAAGACAACTGCAGAGGTTGAAGTAACTAAACTAAAGGTTTCTAAATACCCCTGATGGTAACAAAGGCTTTAAAGTATCCCCAATAGGCTCAACACAGCTAACTCAAAGACAACTGCAGAGGTTGAAGTAACTAAACTAAAGGTTTCTAAATACCCCTGATGGTAACAAAGGCTTTAAAGTATCCCCAATAGGCTCAACACAGCTAACTCAAAGACAACTGCAGAGGTTGAAGTAACTAAACTAAAGGTTTCTAAATACCCCTGATGGTAACAAAGGCTTTAAAGTATCCCCAATAGGCTCAACACAGCTAACTCAAAGACAACTGCAGAGGTTGAAGTAACTAAACTAAAGGTTTCTAAATACCCCTGATGGTAACAAAGGCTTTAAAGTATCCCCAATAGGCTCAAAATCGCGTCATATGTCGGAGAGGGTTAAATGTTTCCAATGGGCTCCGGCAACTAACAGGCTTGGAACTATCTCACCTAACCCATTTTGCTACCACAGATCCTTCTTAAACTGCACACAATCGTCTAAATATAGTTGAAATATAACCACAAGCATCCTCGGTAGTGAAAGGGTTAAATGAGACATTATTATGAGTGTGGTCCATTACGGCAAGAAATATGAAGGGAGGGTGGGAGGAAGGAAGGAGAGAAGGGACCTAAGATATCAAGGAAAGAAGGAACAAATGAATGAATGACGGAGGACCTAAGAGATCAAGGAAAGAAGGAACAAATGAATGAATGACGGAAGGAGAGAAGGGACCTAAGAGATCAAGGAAAAAAGGAACAAATGAATGAATGACGGAAGGAGAGAAGGGACCTAAGAGATCAAGGCAAGAAGGAACAAATGCAGTAAGGGAGGGTGGGAGGAAGGAGAGAAAGAACCTAAGAGATCAAGGCAGGAAAGAATAAATAAAAATGAAGGAGGGCAGGAAAGAGAGAAGGGACCTAAGATATCAAGGAAGGAAGGAAGGAAGGAAGGAAGGAAGGAAGGAAGGAAGGATATATGATATTATAGAATAGTCCACCGAGTCAGGATACAGTATATTGGGTGTCATGGAACTATACCAAGAATTATGGTGGGTGAGTGGAAGGATGCAAGGAAGGATGGATGGATGGATGGATGGATGCATGGAAGGAAGGAAGGAAGGATGGATGGATGGATGTATGCAAGGAAGGAAGGAAGGAAGAAAGAAAGGAAAGAAGGAAGAAAGAATGAGAATAGCTGAAAGAAAGCGAGGAAGGAAGGAAGGGACACAAAAAGAGAAAATCATGGAAGATATTTATAAAATAAAAAGATAATAAGATAAACAGACATAAAAACAATACATAAGTTGGTCTTTATATAACAATCTATCAATTGTACCTATTGTTAAGCTCGCTACCTGCAAGTGGCACCAATGAGCGCGCCGCACTTCACTATTTTCCAAAAGGCTTACTCCCCTAGACAGGTTACCGACCAAGGTTGACGAGTCCCATCCACCCGGATAGTTTTATAAGGCTGTCTCCCCTAGATAGGTTGCCTACCAAGGCAGACGAGTCTCATGCACTCTGTTGAATATTTGTTTCCACTTGACCAGTATGACATGAATCTTTAAATGTTTAAATATAAATAAGAGAAAATGTAGGAAGGAAGGCAGGTAAGACAAGGAAGGAAGGTAAGACAATGAAGGAAGGAAGTTAAGACCAAGAGGGGAGAGAGAGAGGGGAGACAAAGAAAGAAAGAATTAAGGAAGGAAGGGAGGTAAGACAAAGAAGGGAGGTAAGACAAGGAAGGAAGGTAAGACAAGGAAGGAAGTTAAGACCAAGAGGGGAGAGAGAGTTGAGACAAAGAAAGAAAGAATTAAGGAAGGAAGGGAGGTAAGACAAAGAAGGGAGGTAAGACAAGGAAGGAAGTTAAGACCAAGAGGGGAGAGAGAGTTGAGACAAAGAAAGAAAGAATTAAGGAAGGAAGGGAGGTAAGACAAGGAAGGGAGGTAAGACAAGGAAGGGAGGTAAGACAAGGAAGGGAGGTAAGACAAGGAAGGGAGGTAAGACAAGGAAGGGAGGTAAGACAAGGAAGGAAGGTAAGACAAGGAAGGAAGTTAAGACCAAGAGGGGAGAGAGAGTTGAGACAAAGAAAGAAAGAATTAAGGAAGGAAGGGAGGTAAGACAAAGAAGGGAGGTAAGACAAGGAAGGGAGGTAAGACAAGGAAGGGAGGTAAGACAAAGAAGGGAGGTAAGACAAGGAAGGGAGGTAAGACAAGGAAGGGAGGTAAGACAAGGAAGGGAGGTAAGACAAGGAAGGGAGGTAAGACAAGGAAGGAAGGTAAGACAAGGAAGGGAGGTAAGACAAGGAAGGGAGGTAAGACAAGGAAGGGAGGTAAGACAAGGAAGGGAGGTAAGACAAAGAAGGGAGGTAAGACAAGGAAGGAAGGTAAGACAAGGAAGGAAGTTAAGACCAAGAGGGGAGAGAGAGTTGAGACAAAGAAAGAAAGAATTAAGGAAGGAAGGGAGGTAAGACAAAGAAGGGAGGTAAGACAAGGAAGGGAGGTAAGACAAGGAAGGGAGGTAAGACAAGGAAGGAAGGTAAGACAAGGAAGGGAGGTAAGACAAGGAAGGGAGGTAAGACAAGGAAGGGAGGTAAGACAAGGAAGGGAGGTAAGACAAGGAAGGGAGGTAAGACAAGGAAGGGAGGTAAGACAAGGAAGGGAGGTAAGACAAGGAAGGGAGGTAAGACAAGGAAGGAAGGTAAGACAAGGAAGGAAGGAAGTTAAGACCAAGAGGGGAGAGAGAGAGGGGAGACAAACAAAGAAAGAATAAAGGAAGGAAGGGAGTGAAGACAAAGAAGGCAGGGACACTAGAAAAGATGAGTGTGGATACCAAGAAACAAGTGAGAACAAGAATATTGGATCTCTCTCCTTCCTTACAGACACACATACGTAATGGTAAACGTACACAAAACATACATGAACCAATACACACACACACACCGTAATGTATTTGAACCCTCATACGGTTATTCAACGAGTGATGGACGTCTCTGTAAATCAATCTCTCTCACAGTAACTATGTAACCCTTTCAGCCTTATTACCCTTGATTCTGGCGAAAACTAGACGATGTTATGCAGTTTCAGGAGGACCTGTGTTATTCAGAGGGTTTATTGGGATCACATTATACCCTGTTGGAGTCCTAGAGGCAGATCATAAGCTAAACAAAAATAGTTTCTTGGTAACCAGTTTAAGGAGAATATATTATATCATGTTATTCAGAGGGCTTATTGGGATCACATTATACCCTGTTGGAGTCCTAGAGGCAGATCATAAGCTAAACAAAAATCGTCTCTTGGTAACCAGTTTAAGGAGAATATTATTATATCATGTTATTCAGAGGGTTTAATCAGATCATGCTTAAGGGGAGATTTCCACTGGAGGGATTTTTTTCTTGACCCCTTTCTCCCTCATGTTTAGCCCCATTGCTTTTGAGATTTTAAGACGTTCGCCCTAGTAGTTTGGACATTGTAAGACATTTTGCCCTATTTCTGTCAATTTTAAGACCTTTCGTGCCATTGTGTCGATTTTTTCCTGGCGAGCGATAGCGAGCCTGTAATTTAAGAGGAACCGGCCTCCGGCCGGGACATTTTTCTACCGAAAAATGTACAAATTGATTTTGAAAGGGGGTCTAGGTGTAATTTTAAGCTTGATGAAAAAGTAGGGAACAAACTAAATACCTGCCCTTAAGAGGAGGTATTTAGTTTGTTCCCTAGACCTCCATCAAGCTTAAAATTACACCCCCTTGAGTCCCTTTCAAGATAAATTTGTACATTTTTCGGTAGAAAAATGTCCCGGCCGAATGCCGGTTCCTCTTAAATTACAGGCTCGCTATCACTCGCCAGGATAAAATCGACACCTGAATTGCACGAAAGGTCTTAATATGGGGTGAAAGTTCTTAAAATCGCTAAACTAATGGGGCAAACGTTTTATAATATCAAAAGCAATGGGGCTAAACATGAAGGAGAAAGAGGTAAAGAAAAAAATCCCTCAAGTGGAGATCTCCCCTTAAACCCCTTGAGTCCTAGGGGCAGAATATAAGCTAATCGTCTAATGGTAACCACATTATTATGATGCAAATGACGTCATCGATCTAAGGGGGTTAACTATATATATAGGTGTATGTATCCCGCACGCTTTGCTATCCTTTCCTTCCATTGTCCCATTACTACAGGGTATGCTATCTCTACTAGAAATCCCGACCACCTCGTTGGGATCGTAAGGCATGTGTGTCCAGTGTATCTGTAAATTTATGTAAGACAGTATACACACCACACACACACACACACCACATATACATAGCCTACACATACATAGCCTACACACACACACCAGACACATTACACACACACACACACACACAACCAGCAGCATGACTCAAACTATTAGGTGTGAGGACAAGATTCCTTATATATTACTCAAAGGTCAACAACACC
>CM064557.1:4872744-4883067 GCA_032716605.1 Paralithodes platypus | reverse complement strand
GAGAGAGACGAGGAAGAGAGAGTACAAAGGAGTACAAAGGAAATCAAGCAACAACAGATTAGTGACCCTTATAGGTTGCTTTGTCCTCCAAAAACACTGAGGATCAAGTGTTCCAAACCAGTGGTTTAGAGTGGGTAAGGGAACATTGGAAAGGGAAGTACTGTCATGGAAACTAATGTCCGTGGCAGGATGTAGGAAGTTAGTAGGGGACAGAAGGGGTAGTAACTAAGGGGGGGATAAAATAAAGGTTATTCATTTACAAACGCAGTTGTCGCGGCGTTTGTTTTTGCTTGTGAAGCGAAGATATTATTGTCTAGGCGGAGTTTAAATGAATCAACGGTGCTGCAGTTTATAACGTTTCGGGGAAGCCCATTCCACAACGTTGACAAACTTGCCAACTCGATTGAAGAAGAAATTCTTAGATTCGTGTGAGTTAAAAAGATGTACCAATAATGTTGCAACCGTTTCCCCGCGTGTAATTAGATTGGTCGATAGTGAAGTACTTACTACAGTTCATATTGTCGATGCCTTTGATGATTGGAAACAATTGAATTAAGTCACCTCTTAATCTGCGCTGGGTTAAAGGAAATAGATGTAAATCTCTAAGACGCTCTTAGGTATGGTTTGTTCTTTAGGATAGGTCTAATTTTGGTAAACCTCTACGTTGAACTCGTTCTAGCTTGTTATTATCTTTTTGGTAATAAGGGCACCAGGATTGAACGCAGTATTCCAGAAGAGGGCGGACTAAGGAATTGTAAAGGGTTAGGATAACTTCTTTGGATTTATGCTCAAATGACCTGCCTATAAAGCCAATTATTTTGTTTGCCTTCTTAACAACTTCTGAACATTGTTGACTCGGTTTTAGGTTACGCGATATTGGTACTCCCAGATCGGTTTCTCTGTTTACATTCTTAAGCTGAGTGCCATTCATCGAAAAGAGAGAGAGAGAGAGAGAGAGAGAGAGAGAGAGAGAGAGAGAGAGAGAGAGAGAGAGAGAGAGAGAGAGAGAGAGAGAGAGAGAGAGAGAGAGAGAGAGAGCGAGAGAGAGAGAGAGAGAGCGAGAGAGCGAGAGAGCGAGAGAAAGAATAAAGACAAACTATTATAGCAGAAAAAGTGTGTGAGAAAAAACAGAGGACATCCCCATCATTCACCCACCACACAGAAAGCCCGTATATCATTCCCTGATCCACAAGCCTAACAGGGATCACCAGCCTAATATGTGGCCTAACTCATTCTCATTCTCATTCTCTTTCTCTTTCTCTCTCTCTCTCTCTCTCTCTCTCTCTCCTCGGCTCATCTCTTTTCAGTAACATTCTTTTCTACACACTCACTTTCCACCCACTCTCTCTCTCTCTCTCTCTCCTTATCTTTTTTCAGTTAATTGCTCTTCTACACACACCCTCTCACTCTCTCTCCTGCATTAGTCATTCCGATCGTCGGCATTTACATACAAACGAGAGGATTTGTGTGCAATATAAGGGGTAAATGAGAGAGAGAGAGAGAGAGAGAGAGAGAGAGAGAGAAAATTATAAAGAAAGAGAAAAAGTGAAAGAAATAAAGAAAAAGACAGAAAAAGTGTGAAAGAGAATGCGAGTGAGTGAGAATGCGAGTGTGTGTGAGTGAGAATTGTGTGTACTTGTGTATGTGCGCGCCAGCAATCTTGAGTCTTGTGTACACGCAGGGTTTTATGTGCGTTAACCCTTTGAAGCTCTTGACGCGTTTTAGCAGTTTTATTTTGGCTATCATTAGACGATTTTATGCAGCTTAGGAAGGATCTGTGGGTGTTAAAAGGGTAAATACTATCTCAATCAACCCTTTACCTTCCACATACCGTTACTAATCTGAGTAAAATCGTCTAATAGTAGCCAGAAAAAGAACTGAAACGCGTATTGGAGCTTGAAAGGGTTAAGGAGGGTTGGGGTAATTTGTTAAGTAAATTAGGATTACTTTAGTTTCCTCCCTAGACCTCCGGCAGGCTATTCAGACACAGACACACACACACACATCCCCAGATCGCCCTTCCGAAACAAATTTGCCCATTTTTCGGTCCCTCCCAAACTACAGGCACGCTATTGCTCGCTAGGAAAAAAAATCGACACCTAAATAACAAAGAAATGGGGCGAAAGGTCTTAAAATCGCCTAACTAATGTGGCTAAAATCGTAAAATAGCAAAACTAATGAGGTTAAACATGAGGGAGAAGGGGGTTCCCAAAAACAACTTACAAGCTGGAGTGAACGGCTGGCAGATGGTGGTTTACCTTCCATTAAGGGGAGGTTTTTAGTTACCGTAGTTCCCTAGACCTCCATCAAGCTTAACATTACACCCCCTAGACCCCCTTTCAAGATAAATTTGTACATTTTTCGGTAGAAAAATTTCCCGGCCGAAGGCCGGTTGCTCTTAAATTACAGGCTCGCTATCGCTCGCCAGGAAAAAATCGACACCTAAATGGCACGAAGTCTTAAATTGCCAGAAATGGGGCGAAAGTTCTTAAAATCGCCAAACTAATGGGGCGAACGTCTTATAATATAAAAAACAATGGGGATAACCATGAGGGAGAAAGGGGTCAAGAAAAAAATCCCTCAAGTGGAAATCTCCATTTGAGGGATTTTTTTCTGTAATTTCTGTAATTTAAGAGGAACCGGCCTTTGGCCGGGAAATTTTTCTACCGAAAAATGTACAAATTTATCTTGAAAGGGACTCAAGGGGGTATAATTTAAAGCTTGATGGAGGTCTAGGGAAGAAAATAAATACCTCCCTTAACTGAGATCGACTTTACCTTTTCTATTCTGTCTTGATAGCGTAATGCATAAGTGCGAGGAATTTCGGTGTGAGTGTCCTAGGTTCGAGTCCTTGGAGTGCCACAAGTATTTGTTGGTTTAATTAATTGAGTTTAGAAGTGAAGTTGGTTGGTGAAAACATTTAATTCCCACATCCCTTCCTAAACTGTATAGCCAACAATAGTTGAATGATACATCAACTCAAATGCAACTCAATCCTAAATGAGTTTAAGAAAAGAAATAAGTTAAAAACGAAGGAAGTTTAAGAGAAATAGGGAGACAAAAAATATTGTCCCTTAAAAATCCCCCCTCATCAGGGCCTCATTAGCGAACGGTGAAGTGGCCTACCCTCCTAAATATGTCACACACCCCACTGTTGTGTGTGTGTGTGTGAGAGAGAGAGAGAGAGAGAGAGAGAGAGAGAGAGATACAGAGAGAGAGATACAGAGAGAGAGAGAGAGAGAGAGACAGAGAGAGAGAGAGAGAGATAGAGAGAGAGAGAGAGAGAGAGAGAGAGAGAGAGAGAGAGAGAGAGAGAGAGAGAGAGAGAGAGAGAGAGAGAGAGAGAGAGATACAGAGACAGAGAGAAATAGTTAGTATCTCAGATACCTTGCGGTCTATTCCGAGGAGATACACGAAGTGGAAGGAGAGAGAGACTGTTTAGTGCACTACCCTCTTTACAAAGTGTGCAAAATACTATCTATCTTCTTGAACTGCTCTACTGAAGAACTGTTTACAACTTCGGAGGGAAGTTTGTTCCAGGTAGAACAGATCTTATATGTGAAAAAGGTTCCACAAATACTAGTGCTGAACCTTTTCAATTCTAATTGCCAGCCATGGTTGCGTGTTGTATTCCTATTGAAGCTAAACATTTTGCTATAATCCACATTGTCAAACTCATTAAGTATTTTAAAAACTTCAATGAGCTGACCTCGTAGCCTGCGTGTCTCCAACGGAAAGAGATCAAGAGCTCTCAACCTGTCCTCATAGCTCATTCTTCTAAGCGATGGAATACGCTGTGTAGCCCTAGCTTGTACTCTTTCCAGTCGCTCTATATCTTTCCTGAGTGCTGAAGACCAGACTTTTGAACAGCATACTCCAGGAGAGGCCTTATTTCCGTCTTTTCAGTCATTATTAATCAATTTAGGGTTATATTTAAGGGGAGATCTCCACTTAAGGGATTTTTTTCTTGACCCCTTTCTCCCTCATGTCTAGCCCCATTGCTTTGCCCCATTAGTTTGGCGATTTTTATGAATTTCCGCCCCATTCTGTCAATTTTAAGACCTTTCGTGCCATTTACGTGTCGATTTTATCCTGGCGAGCGATAGCGAGCCTGTAATTTAAGAGTAATCGGCCTTCGGCCGGGACATTTTTCTACCGAAAAATGTACAAATTTATCTTGAAAGGGGGTCAAGGGGGTGAAATTTTAAGATTGCTGGAGGAGTAGGAAACAAACTAGAAACCTCCCCTTAAGCTTGTGTGTTTGGAAGTGATACAAATGGCCGAAACAATGCAACTTCGTGTCAATTTTCATATATTCTTACTCCAATATTAAAACAACATTTATCCGGTTTGACAATGATATATAACTCTTAAGGGAGGTGACCTGCTTTTTGTTCTCGCCTTTTCTCTGTTGCTCTGACTTGTATCCATTCGGCCCCATTCAGCCTACTGTTTTAAGACGTTTATCCCCATCCAGGTGTCAATTTTTTACTGGTGAGCGGTAGCGAGCCAGCATATGTTTAAAATGTGTTTGACAGCAGGCTAAATTGGTACATTTTTCGGTAGAAAAATTTCTCCGGCGAAGCCGGATCTCTTCATATAATGCTGGCTCGCTATCGCTCGCCAGGAAGAAACCGACACCTAGATGTGGATAAACGTCTTATAATAGTTGGCTGAATGGGGCCGAATGGATACAAGCCAGAGAAAGGGAGAACAATAAAAAAGCAGGTCACCCCCGCCCTTACTGTACAGTCGCGCTAATAAGTGATGTCCCGGCACCAAGTATATTTTGATCAATAATTGGTATCAGCAATATCTAAGCTTCATTTCTTCATATCGAGTGAAATATACAAACATATTCCTACACTTACCCACCCTATTCAACATCTGACAGACATTAATACAGCACAGAGCCAGCCAAACGTAATGACAGCTGGGACATGACTTATTAGCGCGACCGTACATCATATATATACAGTACAGAGGTGGTTATAGTAGTGGTAATGCGTGGGTGCGTACAAGACCCCTTAAACATTCCAGATCAAAGGTCATAGAAGGAGGGAAAGAAAGAAGTACCGAGGAAGGAAGTTCAAGGGAGGTCATTAACTTTCTCTCCTTTTCTCTCTTTCCCTGGCTTGTATCCATTCAGCCCCTTTCAGCCAACTGTTTTAAGTCGTTTATCCCCATCCAAGTGTCGATTTCTTCCTGGCGAGCGATAGCAAGCCAGCATTGTATGGAGAAATCCACTTTTCTATCGATTTTTGTTTACAAATTTAGCTTGCTGTCAAAACAAAAATATATATATGCTGGCTCGCTATCGCTCGCCAGGAAAATATTGACACCTGGAGGGGGGTAAACGTCTGACAACCGTAGGCTGAATGGGGCCTAATGGATACAAGCCAAAGAGAGAGAGGGAGAGAAAGAGAAAACAGTCGAGGAAGGAAGTTCAAGAGTTTACACAACCACTGGCCATTAAAGGGAGATCAGTATTTATTGGATTGCTTATTTAAGGGGAGGTATTTAGTTTGTTCCCTAGACCTCCATCAAGCTTAAAATTACACCCCCTTGAGTCCCTTTCAAGATAAATTTGTACATTTTTCGGTAGAAAAATGTCCCGGCCGAAGGCCGGTTCCTCTTAAATTACAGGCTCGCTATCGCTCGCCAGGATAAAATCGACACCTGAATGGCACGAAAGGTCTTAATATGGGGTGAAAGTTCTTAAAATCGCTAAACTAATGGGGCAAACGTTTTATAATGTCAAAAGCAATGGGGCTAAACATGAGGGAGAAAGAGGTCCAGAAAAAAATCCCTCAAGTGGAGATCTCCCCTTAATTATAAATTATTTTACCTTCTTCCCTAGACCTCCATCAAGCTTCATAAATAACCCCCAAGACCACCACCCCATCGAGATTAATTTAGTCTTAACTGTATAACTGTTGAATAAAGTGTACCGTATATGTAACTATATGTAACTATATAGTGGTTTGAGTAAAGTGTACTGTACATGTAATTGTTGCTTTCAAGATTTTAAGACGTTCGCCCCATTATTTTGACGATTTTAAGAACTTTCAACCCATTTCTGTCAATGTTAAGACCTTTCGTGCCATTTAGGTGTCGATTTTATCCTGGTGAGCGATAGCGAGCCTGTAATTTAAGAGGAACCGGCTTTCAGCCGGGATATTTTTCTACCGAAAAATGTACAAATCTATCTTGAAAGGGGATCAAGGGGGTGACATTTTTAGATTGCTGGAGGATTAGGAAACAAACTAAAAACCTCCCCTTAAGGAAGCTCAGACGGTAATGTGCAGCATAATTAATTGGTTCGGCTCAATGGTTTAAGGAGGGGGTTTAGTTTGCTCTCTAAACCTCCATCAAACTTTAAAAAAACAAAAAACACCCACAAGACCCCCTTCGATATAAATGTTTACATTTTTCGGTAGAAAAAATTCCCGGCCGATTCCTCTCCAAATACAGGCTCGCTATCGCTCGCCAGGAAACAAATCCACACCTGGATGGGGATAAATGTCTTCAAAGGGTTGGCTGAATGGGGCTGAATGGATACAAGCCAGAGAAAAGGAGAGAACAACAAAAAACAGGTGACCCCCATTAAGGGGAGGTCTCCACTTGAGGGACTTTTTTCTTGACCCCTTTCTCCCTCATGTCTAGCCCCATTGCTTTTGAGATTTTAAGACGTTTGCCCATTAGTTTGGTGATTTTAAGAATTTCCGCCCCATTCTGTCAATTTTAAGACCTTTCGTGCCATTTAGGTGTCGATTTTATCCTGGCGAGCGATAGCGAGCCTGTAATTTAAGAGTAATCGGCCTTCGGCCGGGACATTTTTCTACCGAAAAAGGTACAAATTTATCTTGAAAGGGGGTCAAGGGGGTGAAATTTTAATATAACTGGAGGAAGTAGGAAACAAACTAGAAACCTCCCCTTAAATGAACCGTTTTTTCTATTGGTTCACATCCAGTCCACCCGGTGTTTGGGCGGGGGCTGGAATGTATGGGGGCCAAGAAAAAAGGTGAGGACCGGTTTGTTTTGTTTACCCCTGTGGATGGTGGTTGACTACTGCATGCTCGCTCACTCTCTCTCTCCTCTCCCCCCCCCCCCTCTCCCTCTCTCTCTCTCTCTCTCTCTCTCTCTCTCACACAATTATATAAAATCTCACACCAACTCAGGCACGAAGTGTTAACCCTTTCACGCATTTATGACTCAGAGGTTGCCAGATTAGCAATAAGAAATAGAGTTCTCTCACTCTTATAATAACCTCTCCAAAATTAGTTTTCTGCCCACAGCTAACTCAAAGACAACTGCAGAGGTTGAAGTAACTAAACTAAAGGTTACTAAATACCCCTGATGGTAACAAAGGCTTTAAAGTATCCCCAATAGGCTCAACACAGCTAACTCAAAGACAACTGCAGAGGTTGAAGTAACTAAACTAAAGGTTTATAAATACCCCTGATGGTAACAAAGGCTTTAAAGTATCCCCAATAGGCTCAACACAGCTAACTCAAAGACAACTGCAGAGGTTGAAGTAACTAAAGTAAAGGTTTATAAATACCCCTGATGGTAACAAAGGCTTTAAAGTATCCCCAATAGGCTCAACACAGCTAACTCAAAGACAACTGCAGAGGTTGAAGTAACTAAACTAAAGGTTTATAAATACCCCTGATGGTAACAAAGTCTTTAAAGTATCCCCAATAGGCTCAACACAGCTAACTCAAAGACAACTGCAGAGGTTGAAGTAACTAAACTAAAGGTTACTAAATACCCCTGATGGTAACAAAGGCTTTAAAGTATCCCCAATAGGCTCAACACAGCTAACTCAAAGACAACTGCAGAGGTTGAAGTAACTAAACTAAAGGTTTATAAATACCCCTGATGGTAACAAAGGCTTTAAAGTATCCCCAATAGGCTCAACACAGCTAACTCAAAGACAGCAGAGGTTGAAGTAACTAAACTAAAGGTTTATAAATACCCCTGATGGTAACAAAGGCTTTAAAGTATCCCCAATAGGCTCAACACAGCTAACTCAAAGACAACTGCAGAGGTTGAAGTAACTAAACTAAAGGTTTATAAATACCCCTGATGGTAACAAAGGCTTTAAAGAATCCCCAATAGGCTCAACACAGCTAACTCAAAGACAACTGCAGAGGTTGAAGTAACTAAACTAAAGGTTTATAAATACCCCTGATGGTAACAAAGGCTTTAAAGTATCCCCAATAGGCTCAACACAGCTAACTCAAGACAACTGCAGAGGTTGAAGTAACTACAGTAAAGGTTTATAAATACCCCTGATGGTAACAAAGGCTTTAAAAAGTATCCCCAATAGGCTCAACACAGCTAACTCAAAGACAACTGCAGAGGTTGAAGTAACTAAACTAAAGGTTTATAAATACCCCTGATGGTAACAAAGTCTTTAAAGTATCCCCAATAGGCTCAACACAGCTAACTCAAAGACAACTGCAGAGGTTGAAGTAACTAAACTAAAGGTTACTAAATACCCCTGATGGTAACAAAGGCTTTAAAGTATCCCCAATAGGCTCAACACCGCTAACTCAAAGACAACTGCAGAGGTTGAAGTAACTAAACTAAAGGTTTATAAATACCCCTGATGGTAACAAAGGCTTTAAAGTATCCCCAATAGGCTCAACACAGCTAACTCAAAGACAACTGCAGAGGTTGAAGTAACTAAACTAAAGGTTTCTAAATACCCCTGATAGGTAACAAAGGCTTTAAAGTATCCCCAATAGGCTCAACACAGCTAACTCAAAGACAACTGCAGAGGTTGAAGTAACTAAACTAAAGGTTTATAAATACCCCTGATGGTAACAAAGGCTTTAAAGAATCCCCAATAGGCTCAACACAGCTAACTCAAAGACAACTGCAGAGGTTGAAGTAACTAAACTAAAGGTTTATAAATACCCCTGATGGTAACAAAGGCTTTAAAGTATCCCCAATAGGCTCAACACAGCTAACTCAAAGACAGCAGAGGTTGAAGTAACTAAACTAAAGGTTTATAAATACCCCTGATGGTAACAAAGGCTTTAAAGTATCCCCCAATAGGCTCAACACAGCTAACTCAAAGACAAACTGCAGAGGTTGAAGTAACTAAACTAAAGGTTTATAAATACCCCTGATGGTAACAAAGGCTTTAAAGTATCCCCAATAGGCTCAACACAGCTAACTCAAAGACAACTGCAGAGGTTGAAGTAACTAAACTAAAGGTTTATAAATACCCCTGATGGTAACAAAGGCTTTAAAGTATCCCCAATAGGCTCAACACAGCTAACTCAAAGACAACTGCAGAGGTTGAAGTAACTAAACTAAAGGTTTATAAATACCCCTGATGGTAACAAAGGCCTTAAAGTATCCCCAATTGGCTCAAAATCGCGTCATATGTCGGAGAGGGTTAAAAGTCAGAGGATATATGTATATACCGTATGTAATTATGTATGTAACTACCGTATGTAACTATGTATGTAACTACCGTATGTATGTATCTAGCTACGAGTCCTTAGTGAGCTACAGTAGGTGCTAAACAACAACAACAACAACAACACCTCTATATAACGGTGTGGTCATGTTGTACTTCGCACGGTACTTGGTCGTTACCGCGATGGTACGTTAGTGGACGTTCACACCGGAAACTGTGTGTGTGTTGTGTTGCGTGTGTGTGTGTGTGTGTGTGTGTCTGGGTGTAGGGGTGTGTGTATGTGTGTGTGTAGTGTAGTATGTGTATGTAGTGTGTAGTATGTGTGTGTGTGTATCGTCATATACCGGTAAGACATAGAAACATTATAATTACACAGTGTTGTTACTTGTCCAACTATTATATCTAAACTACCAGTCATCAGGGACATTGCAATAGTTTAATCCATACCATTACAGTACAGTAGTAGTACTAAAGGTAGTGCCAACGAACTTGATAATTAGCTGGACCCCTAAACGTCTTATAACTCAAAATTAATAAAACCAATCGGACGGAAATTTGTATCATTTGGGAAGAGTCCACCAGGCAATAGGTGTGGAAATTTACAGCCAGTTTGCTCAAGGTCCTATTGAATTACGAAGAGGTCAGCGATCGAGATAATTGTCAAGTTCGTTGGCACTACCTATAGTAATAATAGTAGTAGTAGTAGATCATCGCAGAGAAGAAGCAACAGCCTAGTAGCCACGTCGTAGCCTGGATGAGATGCCGTCTATCTTTCTCATTGCTCAGATCAGCACTACTATGCCTGCGGGGAACAAGAAGGTCTGCACCACAACCAGTGACGGTGGCAGAAGTAGACTACGAGGCAGCAGTGGCAGAGGGTCGCA
>CM064557.1:4822744-4867744 GCA_032716605.1 Paralithodes platypus | reverse complement strand
TCTCCCTCATGTCTAGCCCCATTGCTTTTGGGATTTTAAGACGTTTGCCCCATTAGTTTGGTGATTTTTAAGATAAGTAAAATCGTCAAACAGTTGCCAAAATATAATGAAAAGGACGTCGCCGGTACAGAATGGGTTAAGAGCCTAACGGTAGATCAATATATAACAATAGCATGGCTTCACGTGTCCTAGTTAATTACCACCTTCACCCTCCACCCTCTCCCTCTCTCTCTCCCCCCCCCCCCAGGAAAGCCCCAGCACCAGAGACAAAATTCCAAGGTATGACTAAGAGGTGTGTGGAGGAGGCGAAGCAATGAGGGGGGGCGAGAGAGAGAGAGAGAGAGAGAGAGAGAGAGAGAGAGAGAGAGAGAGAGAGAGAGAGAGAGAGAGAGAGAGAGAGAGAGAGAGACTAAAGAGGGGAAAATGATAAATTAATAAGTCAGCAAGAAGGCAAGAAAACATGGAAGGGGAATAAAAGAGGAGGAGGAAGAGGAAGCTAGGAAGATATAGGAAGGGGAGGGGAGGAAGGAAGGAGGGGGAGGAAGGAAGGAAGGAAGGAAGGAAGAGGAGGAAGGAAGGAAGGAAGGAAGGAAGAGGAGGAAGGAAGGAAGAAAGGAGGGGGAGGAATGAAGAAAACAAGAGGAAGAAGAAAACGAGGAGTAGGAAGAAAACGAGGAGTAGGAGGAAGAACAAATACTAGTAGGAAGAAAACGGGGAGTAGGAGGAAGAAAATGGGGAGTAGGAAGAAGAAAACCAGTAGTAGTAGGAAGAAAAACGGAAAGGAGGAGGAAGAAGAAAACGGGAAGTAGTAGGAATCTGAAGAAAACGGGGAGTAGGAGGAAGAAGAAAACGGGGAGTAGGAGGAAGAAGAAAACGGGGAGTAAGAGGAAGCGCGGTAATTGAAGATGACGTCATAAAGAGAGAAGGAACAGATTGGTTAATAGCCAAGGGAAGGGTGTGTGGGATAATGGAGTTACGACCACACAGACCTGACGATCCAAAAGAGGTGGTCTGAGAGTTACATGGAATAGTTAGTACCGGTATCTCAGAGACGTTGCGTTCCATTCCGAAGAGATACTAAGTGGAAGGAGAGAGAGACTGTTTAGTGCACTACACTCTTTACAGAGTGTGCAAAATACTATCTACTCTCTTCTTGAACTGCTCTACTGAAGAACTGTTTACAACTTCGGAGGGAAGTTTGTTCCAGGTAGAACAGATCCTATATGTGAAAAAGTTTCCACAAATACTAGTGCTGAACCTTTTCAATTCTAATTGCCAGCCATGGCTGCGTGTTGTATTCCTATTGAGGCTAAACATTTTGCTATAATCCACATTGTCAAACTCATTAAGTATTTTAAAAACTTCAATGATCTGACCTCCTAGCCTGTGTGTCTCCAATGGAAAGAGATCAAGAGCTCTCAACTGGTCCTCATAGCTCAGTCTTCTAAGCGATGGAATAAGCTTTGTAGCCCTAGCTTGTACTCTTTCCAGTCGCTCTATATCTTTCTTGAGTGCTGGAGACCAGAATTGAACAGCATACTCCAGGAGAGGCCATTGTAAAGTGTGAGGACTATTTCCTTATTTCTATACTTAAATTGCCTCTTAAGTTAATTAATATAGCCCAATAATTTCTGAGCTTTCTTCTCTACTTCAATGCACTGCTTGGAAAACTTTAGGTCACTGCTAATCAGAACACCCAACTCCTTTTCCAAGTCAGTCACTTCCAGAGGCATTCCCAATAGTGAATAGCCTGCATTGGGGTTTGTTTGGCCGATATGCATCACCTTGCACTTTTCCAAGTTTAGAGGCATCTGTCATGTCTCCGACCATTCACCCAGTCTGTTAGAGGTCCATCCTGAGCTGTTCAACCCCTTTGGCGTCTTTCACATTCATTCCAAGCTTTATGATATATGCAAACTTGGAGATCACACTCAACAGACTAATATCGATGTCATTGTCATATATGATAAACAGAAGTGGGCCAAGGACAGATACCTGTGGAACTCCAGAAGTGACTGGAGTCCACTCAGAAGAAACACCATTGAGAGAGAGATAGAGAGAGCGAGATAGTTTGTTGCAGTCACTTCCGGATTGTTGCAAGTTGTGAAGCTGGCAACTGCTGTGGCTTCACACACACACACACACACACCAAAACAAAGTAAATTATAATTAAATATGTGGGCAGAGAGGAGAAAGAATGTCAGTCTGAGAGAGAGAGAGAGAGAGAGAGAGAGAGAGAGAGAGAGAGAGAGAGAGAAAATATCAATGGGATGAAAAGGAAACTAAATCAAATAGAGAAAGATAGGAATTGACAGGTGAATGTCAGCCTGGGAGGGAGAGAGAGAGAGAGAGAGAGAGAGAGAGAGAGAGAGAGAGAGAGAGAGAGAGAGAGAGAGAGAGAGAGAGAGAGAGAGAGAGAGAGAGAGAAAGTGATGGAGACAGGAAAGAGGAGGGAAGGGATAGAGAGAAAGAATATCAAAAGAATGAGAAACAAACTAAGTAAATTAAATCAGAATAAAGGGCTGGAGAGAACAAAGAGAGGTGGGAACCGGAGATAAGGAAAGAGGAAGGAGAGAAATGAGAACCAAACTAAGTAAATCAAATAAGAATAAAAGGCTGGAGAGAGAGAGAGAAGGGAACAGGAGATAAGGAAAGAGGAGGAAAGGGATGCAGAGGAGGGAAGGGATGCAGAGGAGGAAAGGGATGCAGAGGAGGAAAGGGATGCAGAGGAGGGAAGGGATACAGAGGAGGAAAGGGATGCAGAGGAGGGAAGGGATGCAGAGGAGGGAAGGGATGCAGAGGAGGGAAGGGATGCAGAGGAGGGAAGGGATACAGAGAGGGAGGGATCAGAGGAGGAAGGGTGCAGAGGAGAAAGGGATGCAGAGGAGGGAAGGATGCAGAGGAGGGAAGGGATACAGAGGAGGAAGGGATGCAGAGGGGAAGGGACGCAGAGGAGGGAAGGGATGCAGAGGAGGAAAGGGATGGAGGAGGAAGGGATGCAGAGGAGGGGAAGGAAAGAGGAGGGAAGGGATGCAGAGGAGGGAAGGGATACAGAGGAGGGAAGGGATGCAGAGGAGGGAAGGGATACAGAGGAGGAAAGGGATACAGAGGAGGGAAGGGATGCAGAGGAGGGAAGGGATACAGAGGAGGAAAGGGATGCAGAGGAGGAAAGGGATGCAGAGGAGGGAAGGGATGCAGAGGAGGAAAGGGATGCAGAGGAGGAAAGGGATGCAGAGGAGGGAAGGGATGCAGAGGAGGAAAGGGATGCAGAGGAGGGAAGGGATACAGAGGAGGAAAGGGACGCAGAGGAGGGAAGGGACGCAGAGGAGGGAAGGGATGCAGAGGAGGGAAGGGATGCAGAGGAGGGAAGGGATGCAGAGGAGGGAAGGGATACAGAGGAGGGAAGGGATGCAGAGGAGGGAAGGGATGCAGAGGAGGGAAGGGATGCAGAGGAGGGAAGGGATACAGAGGAGGAAAGGGATGCAGAGGAGGGAAGGGACGCAGAGGAGGGAAGGGATGCAGAGGAGGAAAGGGATGCAGAGGAGGAAAGGGATGCAGAGGAGGGAAGGGATGCAGAGGAGGAAAGGGATGCAGAGGAGGAAAGGGATGCAGAGGAGGGAAGGGATGCAGAGGAGGGAAGGGATACAGAGGAGGAAAGGGATGCAGAGGAGGGAAGGGATGCAGAGGAGGGATGCAGAGGAGGAAAGGGATGCAGAGGAGGAAAGGGATGCAGAGGAGGGAAGGGATGCAGAGGAGGAAAGGGATGCAGAGGAGGGAAGGGATACAGAGGAGGGAAGGGATGCAGAGGAGGAAAGGGATGCAGAGGAGGAAAGGGATGCAGAGGAGGGAAGGGATGCAGAGGAGGGAAGGGATACAGAGGAGGAAAGGGATGCAGAGGAGGGAAGGGACGCAGAGGAGGGAAGGGATGCAGGGGAGGAGAGGGGTGCAGAGGAGGAAAGGGATGCAGAGGAGGAAAGGGATGCAGAGGAGGGAAGGGATGCAGAGGAGGAAAGGGATGCAGAGGAGGAAAGGGATGCAGAGGAGGGAAGGGATGCAGAGGAGGAAAGGAGCAGAGGAGGAAAGGGATGCAGAGAGGGAAGGGACGCAGAGAGGAGGGAAGGGATGCAGAGGAGGAAAGGGATGCAGAGGAGGAAAGGGATGCAGAGGAGGGAAGGGATGCAGAGGAGGAGAGGGATGCAGAGGAGGAAAGGGATGCAGAGGAGGGAAGGGATGCAGAGGAGGGAAGGGATGCAGAGGAGGAAAGGGATGCAGAGGAGGAAAGGGATGCAGAGGAGGGAAGGGATGCAGAGGAGGAGAGGGATGCAGAGGAGGAAAGGGAAAGAGGAGAGGAAGGGATGAGGAGGGAAGGGATGCAGAGGAGGAGGGAAAGGGATGCAGAGGAGGAAGGGATGCAGAGAGGGAAGGGATGCAGAGGAGGAAAGGGATGCAGAGGAGGAAAGGACAGAGGAGGGAAGGGATGCAGAGGAGGAGAGGGATGCAGAGGAGGAAAGGGATGCAGAGGAGGGAAGGGACGCAGAGGAGGGAAGGGATGCAGAGGAGGAAAGGGATGCAGAGGAGGAAAGGGATGCAGAGGAGGGAAGGGATGCAGAGGAGGAGAGGGATGCAGAGGAGGGAAAGGGCAGAGGAGGGAAGGGATACAGAGGAGGGAAGGGATGCAGAGGAGGGGAGGGATGCAGAGAGGGAAGGGATGCAGATAGGGAAGGGATGCAGAGGAGGAAAGGGATGCAGAGGGGGAAGGGATGCAGAGGAGGGAAAGGGGGAGGAGGAAGGGAAAGAGGGGAAAGGATGCAGAGGAGGAAGGGATGCAGAGGAGGAAAGGGATGCAGAGGAGGGAAAGGGATGCAGAGGAGGGAAGGGATGCAGAGGAGAAAGGGATGCAGAGGAGGAAGGGAGCAGAGGAGGGGAAAGGGATGCAGAGGGGAGGGATGCAGAGGAGGGAGGAAGAGGAGGAAGGGATGCAGAGGAGGAAAGGATGCAGAGGAGGGAAGGGATGCAGAGGAGGGAAAGGGAGCAGAGGAGGAGAGGGATGCAGAGGAGGGAAAGGGATGCAGATGAGGAGGAAAGGGATGCAGAGGAGAAAGGGATGCAGAGGAGGAAAGGGATCAGAGGAGGAAAGGGATGCAGAGGAGGAAAGGGATGCAGAGGAGGAAAGGGATGCAGAGGAGGAAAGGGATGCAGAGGAGGGAAGGGATGCAGAGGAGGAAAGGGATGCAGAGGAGGAAAGGGATGCAGAGGAGGGAAGGGATGCAGAGGAGGAAAGGGATGCAGAGGAGGAAAGGGATGCAGAGGAGGAAAGGGATGCAGAGGAGGAGAGGGAGGAAAGGGATGCAGAGGAGGAAAGGGATGCAGAGGAGGAAAGGGATGCAGAGGAGGAAAGGGATGCAGAGGAGGAGAGGGATGCAGAGGAGGAGAGGGATGCAGAGGGGGAAAGGGATGCAGAGGAGGAGAGGGAAGCAGAGAGGAAAGGGTGCAGAGGAGGGAAGGGATGCAGAGGAAGGAGAGGGATGCAGAGGAGGAAAGGGATTGGAGGAGGGAGCAGAGGAGGGAAGGATGCAGATGAGGAAATGGCTGCAGAGGAGGAAAGGGATGCAGAGGAGGGAAGGGATGCAGAGGAGGAAGGGATGCAGAGGAGGAAAGGAAAGGGAGGGAAGGGATGCAGAGGAGGGAAGGGATGCAGAGGAGGAAAGGGATGCAGAGGAGGGAAAGGGAGGGAAGGAGGGAAGGATGCAGAGGAGGGAAGGGATGCAGAGGAGGAGGAAAGGATGCAGAGGAGGGAAGGGGATGCAGAGGAGGAGAGGATGCAGAGGAGGAGAGGAAAGGGATGCAGAGGAGGGAGGGAGCAGAGGAGGGAAGGGATGCAGAGAGGAGGAAAGGAAAGGATGCAGAGGGAGGAAGGGATGCAGAGGAGGGAAGGGATGCAGAGGAGGAAAGGAGGGCAAGGAGGGAAGGGATGCAGAGGAGGAGAGGGATGCAGAGGAGGAAAGGGATGCAGAGGAGGGAAGGGATGCAGAGGAGGGAAGGGATGCAGAGGAGGGAAGGGATGCAGAGGAGGAAAGGGATGCAGAGGAGGGAAGGGATGCAGAGGAGGAAAGGGATGCAGAGGAGGGAAGGGATACAGAGGAGGAAGGATGCAGGAGGAGGAGGGAGGAGGGAAGGGTGCAGAGGAGGGAGGGATGCATAGGAGGAAAGGGATCAGAGGAGGGAAGGGAGAGGAGAGGAAGGGGGGAAAGGGATGCAGAGGAGGGAAGGGATGCAGAGGAGGGAGGAAGGAGGAGGAAAGGGATGCAGAGGAGGAAAGGGATGCAGAGGAGGGAAGGGATGCAGAGGAGGGAAGAGGATGCAGGAGGAAGGAAGAGGAGGAAAGGGATGCAGAGGAGGAAAGGGATGCAGAGGAGGAAAGGGATGCAGAGGAGGGAAGGGATGCAGAGGAGGAAAGGGATGCAGAGGAGGAGAGGGATGCAGAGGAGGAAAGGGATGCAGAGGAGGAGGAGGAGGAAGGGATGCAGGAGAGGAAAGGGATGCAGAGGAGGAAAAGGGATGCAGAGGAGGAAAGGGATGCAGAGGGGAGGAGAAGGGATGCAGAGGAGGGGAAGGGATGCAGAGGAGGGAAGGAGGGATGCAGAGGAGGAAAGGAGGAAGGGATGCAGAGGAGGAAAGGGATTGCAGAGGAGGAAGGGATGCAGAGGGGGAAAGGGAGGGATGCAGAGGAGGAAAGGGATGCAGAGGAGGAAAGGGATGCAGAGGAGGAAAGGGGGAAAGGGATGCAGAGGAGGAAAGGGAGCGAGGAGGAAAGGGATGCAGAGGAGGAAAGGATGCAGAGGAGGAAAGGGATGCAGAGGAGGAGAGGATGCAGGAGGAGGGGAGAGGGATGCAGAGGGGGAAAGGGATGCAGAGGAGGAGAGGGATGCAGAGGAGGAGAGGGATGCAGAGGAGGAGAGGGATGCAGAGGAGGAGAGGGATGCAGAGGAGGAGAGGGAAGAGGGAGAGAGGAGGGAGGGATGCAGAGGAGGAGAGGGAGGCAGAGGAGGAGAGGAATGCAGAGGAGGAGAGGGATGCAGAGGAGGAGAGGGATGCAGAGGAGGAGAGGAATGCAGAGGAGGAGAGGGATGCAGAGGAGGAGAGGGATACAGAGGAGGAGAGGGATACAGAGGAGGAGAGGGATGCAGAGGGGGAAAGGGATACAGAGCAAGAAGCAAACTAAATTAAATATGAGAAAGAGAGAAGAGAGCTGGGCAGAGGGAGAAGTAAGAGAAGAGAAGCAAGTATTAAAACAGGGAGAATACACTTTAAAAATACACACCCAGGCCTATATACTGGTTCACACACACACTACCCTACATCGCTCCCCTCTCTTTTTCCCCTCACTAATCCGTCAATCTCTCTCTCTCTCTCAGTAATCTGTCAACAACTTGTCTCACCTCTCCCCTCCTTTAAAGATTAACCTTCCTTCTCCCCTGCTGTGTGTGTGTGTGTGTGTGTGTGTGTGTGTGTGTGTGTGTGTGTGTGTGTGTGTGTGTGTGTGTGTGTGTGTGGAGGGGGGGGGGGGGGGGGGGGGGGGAAAACAACTAAACATGAGGGAGAAAGGGGCCCCAGACACCCCCTTAAGTGAAAATCTCCCCTTGAGGTCAAACAGTCCACTAACTGATTGATATTGAGAGAGCGAGCCAAGTGTGAGTGTGACAGTGAGTTAAGGGGAGATCTCCACTTCAGGGATTTGGTACTATAAAACGTTTGCCCCATTAGTTTAGAAATTTTAAGAACTTTCACCCCATATTAAGACCTTTCATGCCATTCAAGTGTCGCTTTTATCCTGGCGAGCGATAGCGAGCCTGTAATTTAAGAGGAACCGGCCTTCGGCCGGGACATTTTGCTACCGAAAAATGTACAAATTTATCTTGAAAGGGACTCGAGGGGGTGTAATTTTAAGCTTGATGGAGGTCTAGGGAACAAACTAAATACCTCCCCTTAAAGTGAGCCAACTTTTACAAGACTCCGATACATGCAGCTGATAAACTAACTCGATCATCGCCAGCTTCCTTCTACCTGACCACAGCTATGCACTTCATTTCCGAGTGTGCATTACTTGGGCCATACAAATACAGGGAGGCGGTGGGGAGTGCCAAATTTAGGAGCCCAGATGATTGTGGCTGTTGGTTTCCTGGCACACCCATATGTCCTCCCTTCTCCTCCTCCTTCTCACACACACACACATACATACATACACACACACACACACATACATACACACACACACACACACACACACACACTACGTCACACACACACACACACACACACACACTACGACACACACTACGTCACACACACACACACACACACTAAGTCACACACACACTAAGTCACACACACTACGACACACACACACACACACTAAGTCACACACACACACACTACGACACACACACACACACTACGACACACACACACACACACTACGACACACACACACACACACACTACGTCACACACACACACACACACACTACGTCACACACACACACACACTACGTCACACACACACACACACACACACACTGACACTCAAGCGGTGTTGTTTTTTTACCGGTACAAATGTTAATAATGCATGCTTAAGAGTACATTTTCTCGATTTGTAAACCAAAATATAGCTATCTAGATCAAACACTGCCTAACCTAACCTAAAACAATCTGTTTCAAAGTATTTTAAAGATGTGTACACTTAAACTGTCACCCCAAACCTCGTGTACCTGCAAACCTACATATTTAGTCACATGTGTTTGTTAATTTCATTAATCGAGTTTAGGAGTAAAGTTGGTTAGTGGAGAGAGCATAATAATTTAAGGGGAGATATCCACTTGAGGGATTCTTTCTTAACCCTTTTCTCCCTCATGTCTAGCCCCATTGTTTTTGATATTTTAAGACGTTTGCCCCGTTAGTTTGGTGATTTTAAGAATTTCCGCCCCATTCTGTCAATTTTAAGACCTTTCGTGCTAGTTAGGTGTCGCTTTTATCCTGGTGAGCGATAGCGAGCCTGTAATTTAAGAGTAACCGGCCTTCGTCCGGGAAATTTTTCTATCGAAAAATGTACAAATTTATCTTGAAAGGGGGTCAAGGGGGTGAAATTTTAAGATTGTTGGAAGAGTAAAAAACAAACTAAAAACCTCCCCTTAAGCACACCACCGCTTGTCCCCTCTCTCTCACTCTCATTCTGTCTCCCCCCCCCCCCCCCCCCACACACACACTCACTCACCATATACAGTGGGAAGGGAGTGCCAAATTTAGGAACAGAGGAACAGATGACTGTGTCGAAGTTAGTTTCCTGGCACACCTTCTTGTCCTAACACACACACACACACACACACACACACTTCTTCCAAACCAACAGATTACAAAAACTAATTATGAAGTGGCAAACTAAACTCGTCTATCCTGCACAAAAACAATGTCCAAACTGGCAAACTAAACCTATCTATCCTGCACACAAAAAAAAAAAAAATCATTAGTGTTTCTCGCAAAGCTTAACTTTTAATGGTGTTATAGTTTAAGAGAGAGAGAGAGAGAGAGAGAGAGAGAGAGAGAGAGAGAGAGAGAGAGAGAGAGAGAGAGAGAGAGAGTGTGTGTGTGTGTGTCAGAATATTGGTTGGTGTAGGTCACGTGATACAAGGTACCCCCGCAAACAATAGAAAATGAACAAAAGGTTTAAGGGGTATCCGTTATTAACACTGTAAAACAAAAGGGGTACGGTAGGTAAGTAGGTAGCTAAGATAGAGAAGAGGAAGGGAGAGAGGGAGGAAGGAAGGCAGGAAGAAAGGAAGGAAGGGAGAGAGGGGGGAAGGAAGGCAGGAAGGAAGGGAGAGAGGGGGGAAGGAAGGGAGAGAGGAGAGAAGGAAGGCAGGAAGGAAGGGAGAGAGGGAGGAAGGCAGGCAGGAAGAAAGGAAGGAAGGGAGAGCGGGGGAAGGAAGGCAGGAAGAAAGGAAGGAAGGGAGAGAGGGGGGAAGGAAGGCAGGAAGGAAGGAAGAGAGGGAGGAAGGAAGGCAGGAAGAAAGGAAGGAAGGGAGAGAGGGAGGAAGGAAGGGAGAGAGGGAGGAAGGAAGGAAGGAAGGAAGGAGGGAGGGAGGAAGGAAGAGAGGGAGGAAGAAAGGAAGGAAGGGAGAGAGGGAAGGAAGGAAGGAAGGAAGGAGGGAGGGAGTGAAGGAAGGAAGGAAGGAATGGAGGGAGGAAGGAAGAGAGGGAGGAAGGAAGGGATGGAAAGGAGAGGACAAGAAGGCAGGCAGGAAGGAAGGAAGGAAGGAAGGAAGGAAGGAAGAGAGGGAGGAAGAAAGGAAGGAAGGAAGGAAGGAAGGAAGGAAGGAAGGAAGGGAGAGAGGGAGGAAGGAAGGGATGGAAAGGAGAGGACAAGAAGGCAGGCAGGAAGGAAGGAAGGGATGGAAAGGAGAGGACAAGAAGGAAGGAAGGAAGGAATGAAGGAAGGGATGGAAAGGAGAGGACAAGAAGGAAGGCAGGAAGGAAGGAAGGAATGAAGGACGGGAGGAAGGAAGGGATGGAAAGGAGAGGACAAGAAGGCAGGCAGGAAGGAAGGAAGGAAGGAAGGGATGGAAAGGAGAGGACAAGAAGGCAGGAAGGAAGGAAGGGATGGAAAGGAGAGGACAAGAAGGCAAGCAGGAAGGAAGGAAGGAAGGAAGGGATGGAAAGGAGAGGACAAGAAGGCAGGCAGGAAGGAAGGAAGGAAGGAAGGGATGGAAAGGAGAGGACAAGAAGGCAGGCAGGAAGGCAGGCAGGAAGGAAGGAAGGAAGGAAGGAAGGGATGGAAAGGAGAGGACAAGAAGGCAGGAAGGAAGGCAGGCAGGCAGGCAGGCAGGAAGGAAGGAAGGAAGGAAGGAAGGGATGGAAAGGAGAGGACAAGAAGGCAGGCAGGAAGGAAGGAAGGGATGGAAAGGAGAGGACAAGAAGGCAGGAAGGAAGGCAGGCAGGAAGGAAGGAAGGAAGGAAGGAAGGAATGAAGGAAGGAAGGGATGGAAAGGAGAGGACAAGAAGGCAGGAAGGAAGGAGTACAAAGGAAATCAAGCAACAACAGATCTAGTGACCCTTCTAGGTTGCTTGTCCTCCAAAACACTGAGGATCAAGTGTCCAAACAGTGGTTTAGAGTGGGTAAGGGAACATTGGAAAGGGAATTACTGCCCTGGAACTAATGTCCGTGGCAGGATTAGGAAGTTAGTAGGGGACAGATGGGTTAGTAACTGAGGGGGGGATAAAATAAAGTTATTCATTTACAAACGCCATCAGTCGCGGGTTTGATGCGAGATATTTGTCTAGGCGGAGTTTAAATGAATCAACGGTGATGCAGTCTATAACGTTTCGGGGAAGCCCATTCCACAAGTTGACAACTCGATTGAAGAAGAAATTCTTAGATTCGTGTGAGTTAAAGATTTACCAATAATTTTGCAACCGTTTCCCCGCGTGTAATTAGATTGGTCGATAGTGAAGTACTTACTACAGTTCATATTGTCGATGCCTTTGATGATTTTGAACACTTGAATTAAGTCACCTCTTAATCTGCGCTGGGTTAAAGGAAATAGATTTAATTCTCTAAGACGCTCTTCGTATGGTTTGTTCTTTAGGCTAGGTATCATTTTGGTAACTCTACGTTGAACTCGTTCTAGCTTGTTTATATCTTTTTGGTAATAAGGGCACCAGGATTGAAGGGATGGAAAGGAGAGGACACGAAGGCAGGAAGGAAGGCAGGCAGGCAGGCAGGCAGGCAGGCAGGCAGGCAGGAAGGAAGGATGGAAGGGAAAGGAGAGGACAAGAAGGCAGGAAGGAAGGAAGGCAGGCAGGAAGGAAGGAAGCAATAGGAAATTAACCCCTTCTGTACCAAAGACGTCCTTTTCACTTTTAATGTGGCTGCAATTAGACGACTTTCTTTAGCTTAGGGAGGACGTCTACGAATTAAAGGCTAAAGACTAACGATCCTCTTAGCGACCACATGTCCTTCCTAAGCTTCATAGAATCGTTTAAATGTAGCTGAACTCAAATACAATAAAGGTCACCGGTACTGAAGGGGTTAAACCAAATAATATGAATACAGTAATAATATTAAAATACAAACATAAATTACTATAATATTCGGTTCGCTACAAAAATGACAATGATGCCAGGAATGGAGAGAGGGAGGAAGCTGACTGTAGAAGAAGTGGAGGGGAAGAGTGCTTAGATGGTGAGAAGGAATGTGTGTGTGTGTGTGTGTGTGTGTGTGTGTGTGTGTGTGTGTGTGTGTGTGTGTGTGTGTGTGTGTGTGTGTGTGTGTGTGTGTGTGTGTGTGTGTGTGTGTGTGTGTGTGTGTCTTGTGTGTGTGTGTGTGTGTGTGTGTGTGTGTGTGTGTCTTGTGTGTGTGTGTGTGTGTGTGTGTGTGTGTGTGTGTGTGTGTGTGTGTGTGTGTGTGTGTGTGTGTGTGTGTGTGTAGTAACAGTAGATATTTCCCCACTTAGTGATCTATAATTATTATAGCCTCGTGCACTACACAATCTAATGTTTTCCATTTAAATGTATCTGCCCCCCCAGAATGGACCGCAAGGTCTTTGAGATATTAGTTATTCCTTGTAATGGTTACTCGTTCTACTAGCACACCATGTACAGTCGCGCTAATAAGTGATGTCTCGGCACCAAGTATGTTTTGATCAATAATTGGTATCAGCAACATCTAAGCTTCATTTCTTCATATCGAGTGAAATATACAAATATTTTCCTACACTTACCCACCCTATTCAACATCTGACAGACATTAATACAGCACAGAGCAAGCCAAACGTAATGACAGCTGGGACATGACTTATTAGCGCGACTGTACTTAATAATAAAATAACAAATATATAAATAAACAAAAAAATAATATATACCGATATATATATATATATATATATATATATATATATATATATATATATATATATATATATATATATACACACACACACAAAGATACAAAATTAAACACGCTAACCGTCTAGCCTTCTCATAACAATTATTCTGACTCATCTGTCTTTGCATGCAGGAGAGAGAGAGAGAGAGAGAGAGAGAGAGAGAGAGAGAGAGAGAGAGAGAGAGAGAGAGAGAGAGAGAGAGAGATTTACAGAGATACACTGGCCACACAGACCTTACGATCCAAACGAGGTGGTGCAGGACTTAATTCTAGTAGAGATGGCATATCCGATAGAAAAGGAAAGTTGAAGGAAAGGAAGGAGAGAGCGAGAGCGAGAGCGAGAGAGAGAGAGAGAGAGAGGGAGAGAGAGAGGGAGGGGGGGGGAGATCTGCATGCCAATACTCAGATCTTTATTGTTACTTAGGCGTGGATTTGTTCCTGGCAGCGATACCGGTAGCAAACCTGCAAGTTAAGGAGGGTTCGGCCTTCGGCCAGTGCATTTTTCGACCGAAAAATGTAAACATTTATGTTCATTGGGGGGGGGGGGGGGTCTTTGGCCTATTGCCTTAAGGGGAGATTTCCACTTGAGGGATTTTTTTCTTGACCCCTTTCTCCCTCATGTTTAGCCCCATTGCTTTTGATATTATAAAACGTTTTTCCCCATTAGTTTAGCGATTTTAAGAACTTTCACCCCATATTAAGACCTTTCGTGCAATTCAGGTGTCGATTTTATCCTGGCGAGCCTGTAAGTAAGTTAAGGAGAACCGGCCTTTGGGTGGGAAATTTTTCTACAGAAAAATGTACAAATTTATCTTAAAAGGGACTCAAGGGGGTGTAATTTTAAGGTTGATGGAGGTCTAGGGAACAAACTAAATACCTCCCCTGAAGCTTGGTGAGGTCTAGGGAGGAAACTGATAAATACGGTAAATTAACAAGTATAAACATTTACCGTTAATTAAGTCAACAGTAGCGAGCAACAGATGTTATCATGTAACGGTTGTGGGAGTCTGTTATCTTTACTGCGTCTTATAGCTAACCCACAACCCTATTGGGAGCCTGTTATCTTTACTGCGTCTTATAGCTAACCCACAACCCTATTGGGAGCCTGTTATCTTACTGCGTCTTATAGCTAACCCACAACACTATTGGGAGCCTGTTATCTTACTGCGTCTTATAGCTAACCCACAACCCTATTGGGAGCCTGTTATCTTACTGCGTCTTATAGCTACCCCACAACCCTATTGGGAACCTGTTATCTTACTGCGTCTTATAGCTAACCCACAACCCTATTGGGAATCTGTTATCTTACTGTGTCTTATACCTAACCCACAACCCTATTGGGAGCCTGTTATCTTACTGCGTCTTATAGCTAACCCACAACCCTATTGGGAGCCTGTTATCTTACTGCGTCTTATAGCTAACCCACAACCCTATTGGGAGCCTGTTATCTTACTGCGTCTTATAGCTAACCCACAACCCTATTGGGAGCCTGTTATCTTTACTGCATCTTATAGCTAACCCACAACCCTATTGGGAGCCTGTTATCTTACTGCGTCTTATAGCTAACCCACAACCCTATTGGGAGCCTGTTATCTTATTGCGTCTTATAGCTAACCCACAACCCTATTGGGAGCCTGTTATCTTACTGCGTCTTATAGCTAACCCACAACCCTATTGGGAGCCTGTTATCTTACTGCGTCTTATAGCTAACCCACAACCCTATTGGGAGCCTGTTATCTTACTGCGTCTTATAGCTAACCCACAACCCTATTGGGAGCCTGTTATCTTACTGCGTCTTATAGCTAACCCACAACCCTATTGGGAGCCTGTTATCTTACTGCGTCTTATAGCTAACCCACAACCCTATTGGGAGCCTGTTATCTTACTGCGTCTTATAGCTAACCCACAACCCTATTGGGAGCCTGTTATCTTACTGCGTCTTATAGCTAACCCACAACCCTATTGGGAGCCTGTTATCTTACTGCGTCTTATAGCTAACCCACAACCCTATTGTAGCATTGGTTAACAACTAAGGTACCGTACTATCATTCAACCGTTACAGCTAACCCAGAACCGTATTAAGAGGGGGGGGGGGACCTGTTTTTGTTCTGTCCTTTTCTATCTTTCTCTGGCTTGTATCCATTTGGCCCCATTCAGCCTGCTGTTTTAAGACGTTTATCCCCATCCAGGTGTCAATTTTTTACTGGTGAGCGGTAGCGAGCCAGCATATTTTTTAGTTTTGTTTGACAGCAGGCTAAATTTGTAAATTTTTCGATAGAAAAATTTCTCCGGCGAAGCCGGATTTCTTCATATAATGCTGGCGAGCGATATAGATGGGGATAAGCGTCTTAAAATGGTTGGCAGAATGGGGCCGAATGGATACAAGCCAGAGAGAAAGAGAAAAGGACAGAAATAACAAAAAGCAGGTCACTAATGTCACTGCATCTTATAGCTAACCCAGAACCCTAATTTCCCATGAAGGTTGCCTCTCCCAAACACAACACTCAGTGAATGAGAACCTCACTTGGTACTAATGTCAACAATAGCGAGCGACAGATGTTTATGTATGTATGTTAATGTATGTATGTATGAATGTTAATGTATGTATGTATGCATGTATGTATGAATGTTAATGTATGTTAATGTATGCATGTATGTATGTATGTATGTATGTATGTATGTATGTATATTAATGTATGTATGTATGTTAATGTATGCATGTATGTATATGTATGCATGTATGTATATGTATGCATGTATGTATATGTATGTATGTATGTATGTATATGTGTGTATGTTTATGTATGTATGTATGTATGTATATGTATGCATGTATGTATGCATGTATGTATGTATGCATGTATGTATGTATGTATGTATATTAATGTATGTATGTATATTAAAGTATGTATGTATATATGTATGCATGTATATTTATTCATGTATGATTATGTATATACCGGTATGTGTATGTATGTTTAATGTGTATGTATGTAGCCAATGTATATTTATGTATGTATAAGTGTCATCTCACACTGCACCTTATAGCTAACCCAGAACCCTAATTCCCCACGAAGTTGCCTCTCCCAAACGCAACACTTGGTAATTATGTCAACAAGAGCGAGCAACAGCTGTGTGTGTATGTATGTAACGGTTGGAAGCGTCTGCCATCTCACTGCATCTTATAGTTAGCCCAGAACCCTACTTTATACACTAGATCTCTCACACGGACAACTAGATTTCAACATAGCCATACTAACTTTCAACTCTATTAGGGGGAGGGTTTTTAAGTGTTTCCTAGACTTCTATCAAGCTTGAAATTACACCCCCTTAACCCCCTTTCTAGATAAATTTGTAAATTTTTCGGTAGAAAAATTTCCCGGCCAAAGGCCGGTTCCTCTTAAATTACAGGCTCGCTATCGCTCGCCAGGAATTTGTTTACACCTAAATGGCACGAAAGGTCTTAAAAGTGACATAAATGGGGTGAAAGTTCTTATAATCGCCAAAGTAATGTGGCGAACGTCTTAAAATCTCAAAAGCAATGGGGGCTAAACATGAGGGAGCAAGGGGGGGGGGGGGGGGGTAAATAAAAAAAATCCCTCAAGTGGTAATCTCCCCTTAACACAATCCCTAACTATAATCAGTCTGTTACTATATCAAGTCGGAGCCGATGATCTTATAGCCAATTCATATTTGTTTTCACCAACCCACCAACTTAATTTACAAATAAACTTAACTAATGCAATCAATTAACCCCTTCAGACTCATATGACGCAGAGGTTGCCAGATTAGCAATAAGAAATAGAGTTCTCTCACTCTTATAATTACCTATCCAAGATTAGTTTTCTGCCCACAGCTAACTCAAAGACAACTGCAGAGGTTGAAGTAACTAAACTAAAGGTTTCTAAATACCCCTGATGGTAACAAAGGCTTTAAAGTATCCCCAATAGGCTCAACACAGCTAACTCAAAGACAACTGCAGAGGTTGAAGTAACTAAACTAAAGGTTTCTAAATACCCCTGATGGTAACAAAGGCTTTAAAGTATCCCCAATAGGCTCAACACAGCTAACTCAAAGACAACTGCAGAGGTTGAAGTAACTAAACTAAAGGTTTCTAAATACCCCTGATGGTAACAAAGGCTTTAAAGTATCCCCAATAGGCTCAACACAGCTAACTCAAAGACAACTGCAGAGGTTGAAGTAACTAAACTAAAGGTTTCTAAATACCCCTGATGGTAACAAAGGCTTTAAAGTATCCCCAATAGGCTCAACACAGCTAACTCAAAGACAACTGCAGAGGTTGAAGTAACTAAACTAAAGGTTTATAAATACCCCTGATGGTAACAAAGGCTTTAAAGTATCCCCAATAGGCTCAACACAGCTAACTCAAAGACAACTGCAGAGGTTGAAGTAACTAAACTAAAGGTTTCTAAATACCCCTGATGGTAACAAAGGCTTTAAAGTATCCCCAATAGGCTCAACACAGCTAACTCAAAGACAACTGCAGAGGTTGAAGTAACTAAACTAAAGGTTTCTAAATACCCCTGATGGTAACAAAGGCTTTAAAGTATCCCCAATAGGCTCAACACAGCTAACTCAAAGACAACTGCAGAGGTTGAAGTAACTAAACTAAAGGTTTCTAAATACCCCTGATGGTAACAAAGGCTTTAAAGTATCCCCAATAGGCTCAACACAGCTAACTCAAAGACAACTGCAGAGGTTGAAGTAACTAAAGTTACTAAACTAAAGGTTTCTAAATACCCCTGATGGTAACAAAAGCTTTAAAGTATCCCTAATCGGCTCAACATCGCGTCATATGTCGGAGAGGGTTAACCCTTTCAAGCTCCAATACGCGTTTCTGTTCTGTTTTTTAGCCACTATTAGACAATTTTATTCAGATTAGTAACATTATATGGAAATCAAAGGGTTGATTGAGATAGTATTTACTCCTTTAATACCCACAGATCCTTCCTAAGCTGCATAAAATCGTCTAATGATAGCCAAAATAAACAGCTAAAACGCGTCCGAGCTTCAAGGGGTTCATACTGGTACATGTGGTACTCCAAGGACTCGAACCTAGGATACTCACACCGAAATTCCGAACACTAAGCATTACGCTATCAAAACAGAACCCCAAATTCCTTCAAAGTGCATCTCTCAAACAAGAGTACAGGGTAGGAGCCGTAATCAAGTCAACACCAACGAACACCAGCTGTTATGTGTGTGTAACGGTTGAGAAGCCCAGTAGCCTTGGTAGCATTCAAATCATAGTCACTCCATCCATCACAACTACTACTACTACAACTACTACTGGTTTTTTTTACCACTTAGCCTGTGCACTACTACTACTACTACTGCTACTACTACTTTTGTTTTTACTACTACTACTACAACAACAACTACTACTACTACTACTACATTGATTTTTATTTAATATTGTTCACACATTTTAGTTTACAAGCATCAGATATTACTATTCTACACCATGCAACTTCAATCTACTACTACTACCTCGTACCCTATTATACCCTTCCATATTTATAAAAACAAAAAACAAAACTACACCCCTCTAGAATAGCACTACCGGTACATTTAAAAACTACCCCGTCAGCCACCTTACCCCTCAAACCCTTAACCCTTTCACGTATTTATGACGCAGAGGTTGCCAGATTACCAACAAGAAATAGAGTTCTCTCACTCTTATAATTACCTCTCCAAAATTAGTTTTCTGCCCACAGATAACTGCAGAGGTTGAAGTAACTAAACTAAAGGTTTATAAATACCCCTGATGGTCAACAAAGGCTTTAAAGTATCCCCAATAGGCTCAAAATCGCGTCATATGTCGGAGAGGGTTAATCATCCCCAGACTAATGAAGATGGTAGATTAGCGAGCATCAGCTGTATGTATGTATGTGTGTGTGTGTATGTATTGTTGTCTGCATGTAACGGTTGGGAGGACCTGTAACCTTGACGACGTTCAAACACTACCCAACCCAACCCACCACTACCCTACTGCCATCATACCCTCGTGCCCACCACACACTATCCTAGCATCATATATTATGCTTAAGGGAAGGCATTTAGTTTGTTCCCTAGACCTCCATCAACCTTAAAATTACACCCCCTCGAGTCCCTTTCAAGATAAATTTGTACATTTTTCGGTAGAAAAATGTCCCGGCCGAAGGCCGATTCCTCTTAAATTACAGGCTCGCTATCGCTCGCCAGGATAAAATAGACACCTGAATTGCACGAAAGGTCTTAATATGGGGTGAAAGTTCTTAAAATCGCTAAACTAATGGGGCAAACGTTTTACAATATCAAAAGCAATGGGGCTAAACATGAGGGAGAAAGGGGTCCAGAAAACAATCCCTCCAGTGGAGACCTGCCCCCTTAAGAGCGGAAGGCCGCATTTGATTTGCTCGTGTGAATATCTTTGTCTTTGTTTACATCTTATTTTAACTCCCTAGACCTGCATCAAGCTCCACCCCCCCCCCCCCTACCCTCCAAGATAAATTTGAACATTTTTCGATAGACAAATTTCCCGGCCGAGAGATTACAGCTCACTACCGCTTGCCAGGAACAAACTCGACACCTAAATGGCACAAAAAGTGTTAATATGGACAAAGATAATTAACGAAAGGTGTTAAAATCGTCAAACTAATGGGCGTTCCGAACGTCTTATAATCTCAAAACTAATGGGGCTAAACACGAGGAAGAAGGGGGACCAGACCCCCCCCCCCCTTCTGTCATCATACCCTGTGCCCACTTTCCTACCCTATATCGTTAACCCCTTCTATACCGGAGACTGTCTTTTTAATTTAATCTTAGCTAGGTTTAGACGATTTCATGTTGCTTACGAAGGATCTGTGGTAGTCAAATGGGTTAAGGGGAGATTTCCACTGGAGGGATTTTTTTCTTTACCCCTTTCTCCCTCATGTTTAGCCCCATTGCTTTTGAGATTTTAAGACGTTCGCACCATTATTTTGGTGATTTTAAGAACTTTCACCCCATTTACGTCACTTTTAAGAACTTTCGTCCCATTTAGGTGTCAATTTTTTCCTGGCGAGCGATAGCGAGCCTGTAATTTAAGAGCAACCGGCCTCCGGCCGGGACATTTTTCTACCGAAAAATGTACAAATTTATCTTGAAAGGGGGTCTAGGGGTTGTAATTTTAAGCTTGATGAAAACGTAGGGAACAAACTAAATACCTCCCCTTAAACCTTAGTTAAAATATACGATGCCGCATTTCTTTTTCTGTTTCCTGGTTATTATTAGAAGATTTTATTCAGATTAGGAAGGGTATAAGAACATAAGAAAACGGGGGTCTGGAGAAAGCCAATTGGCCCACACAAGGCAGATCCCTTCCACACCCAACCCATCTCGTCCATATGCCTATCCAATTTTGTCTTGAAGGTCTCTATCGTTATTTTTTACTAGGTAGCCAATTCCACATATCTACAACTCTGTTAGGCATAGGCCTACCAAACCAGTATTTGCCAATGTGGCTGATCCCTTATGAGATGGGTTCAGTCTCATTGAAGATGGATTCTGCGTAGCCCGAAACGTAAGAGAAATAAAGAATTCAAGCTCTTTCCTGTGTTTCCCTTCCACCTAATTCTCCCACATACCCACTTGAACACCTCTATCACATACCCACTTGAACACCTCTATCACATACCCACTTGAACACCTCTATCACATACCCACTTGAACACCTCTATCACATACCCACTTGAACACCTCTATCACATACCCACTTGAACACCTCTATTACACCCCCTCTAACTTTGCGTCTCTCTAACGAATCCCTTATGTGTTGAACCTTTTTTTCTGATGGAAGATTTCTATCATTATGGATAATTTTCGTCATTCTTCGTTGTACTCTCCAAGTAATCCTATTCTGTAATAAGAACACCACAATTGAAAAGCACTATCCTTATGTAGCCTCACTAACGCCTGATAAAGTTTCAAGATTACGTCTGCTGTTTCGTTACTTATGCTTCTACATATACTGTAAATCCCAGACCTCTATTTCCCTTATTACGAACATTGATGCATTGATTTCTTGGTTACAGATCACAGTTGATGACTCAAATAATCTTCTTCATCCAAGTCACTTAAATGTCCCCGTTATCTAATTCATATCCTGCATTGTATATCGGTTTCCCAAATTTGTGGGGGGTTGTGTGTTTTTAAAACTTATTTGTTACACTATTTTTTGTATTTTTAGTTTGCTTCATCAACATCCATTTAAAAAAAAAAAAAAAAAAAAAAACATCAAGAAGAATTTTTGGGTAAAAAAATATTAAATTGCAGGTTCGCTATACAGTATATATATATATATATATATATATATATATATATATATATATATATATATATATATATATATATATATATATATATAAACTACCTATTATACCACTAACACAAACAAATAACTTCAAACACAGTAGCCTACATTATAAAAACCAAACACCCACACAATGCATTATATACTCACTTAACCAGAGTAGACAGGCCAACTCAGGACTGGAGTCACTTTTATCCCACTTATCCACTTAGCACACTTACCTAGAAACAAAGAGAAATTTACGGTCAGTATTAATCTTACAAAATACACTTAATTAAGGGGAGACTTCCACTCGAGGGATTTTTTCTTTACCCCTTCCTCCCTCATGTTTGGCCCCATTGTTTTTGAGATTTTAAGACGTTCGCCCTATTAGTTTGGCGATTTTGAGAACTTTCACCCCATTTATGTCACTTTTAAAACCTTTAGTCCCATTTAGGTGTCGATTTTTTCCTGGCGAGCGATAGCGAGCCTGTAATTTAAGAGGAATCGGCCTTCGGCCGCGACATTTTTCTATCGAAAAATGTACAAATTTATCTTGAAAGGGGGTAAAGGTTGTGTAATTTCAAGCTTGATGGAAGTCTAGGAAACGCACTAAAAACCTGGGGGTATTCTATTTTAGTGGTATTATATATACTATATCTACCTTTCTGCCTGTATATCTATCTATCTACCTATACATTATATAGATATAGGCCTACTTAGCTTAGTACTGGGTGAGGGCTGGTCCTATCCAGAGTGAGGTTTGGCATCCTATACCAAATCTTAGCTAATTCTGTCGGACTCTTTTACTGTCCTACTTTTCCTTCTGGGGGCAGGGGGCTAGGAATCCTCCTCCCCTTGTATAATTCTCATACTCGACGAGACAGAGAAACGGGCGAGAGAACGCAAAAGTGGTCCCAGACCCTGAGAATAGGAACTTAAAATGTTGTTTCTGTTCGGGCTCTGTCTCGTGTCGGCCGCCCCCAGCAATGGGGTATGTGCCTGAGTATATACAGTACATATATACAGTACATATATACTTAATAAAATACCCCCCCCCCCCCCCCCACACACACGCAAATAATAAACAAGTGAGAACATTATTGCACATGAAACAACATTTATCACACCATCCTTTCTCTCTCAAATGTGAAACTGTTATCTAGTGTTGACAATATGACAGGTTTATAATAATTGTGAAACTGTTATCTAGTGTTGACAATATGACAGGTTTATAATAATTGTGAAACTGTTATCTAGTGTTGACAATATGACAGGTTTATAATAATTGTTATCAAACAATATGACAGGTTTATAATAATTGTGAAACTGTTATCTAGTGTTGACAATATGACAGGTTTATAATAATCCCGTAAGTCAATATACACATCATACCTAGATATAAATGACTCGATGACTCATATCTTCCCCCCTCCCTCTCTCAATTGTGAAACTTGTATCTAGTGTTGATAATATGACAGGTTTATAATAATCCCACAAGCCAACGAACACGTAACGCCTAGATATTTGTCTCACTAACCCAAATCTCCCCCCCCCCCCTCTTCTCTCTCTCTCTCACACACTCACTTTCTCTCTCCAATGTGCGACTGTTATCTACTGTTGACAACATGACAGTTATAATAATCCCACAAGCCAACAAACACAGAACACCTAGATATAAATGACTCGCTAACCACATCTCTCTCTCTCTCGCTCTCTCCAATGTGCAACTCTTATCTACCGTACTGTTGACAATGTGAACAGGTTTAATAATACACAATAAGCCAACAATAGAAACACATAATACATAATTGGCTCACTAAATATATACCCGCCCCCCCTCTCTATCTCTCTATCTCTCTTCTCACACCCTCGCTCTCTCTCTCATGTGTAACTCATATCTACTGTTGAAATGTGAACAGGTTTAGTAATACACAATAAGCCAACAATAGAAACACATAATACATAATTGGCTCACTAACCATATTCCCTCCCCCTCTCTATCTCTCTCTCTCTTCTCACACCCTCGCTCTCTCTCTCATGTGTAACTCATATCTACTGTTGACAATGTGAACAGGTTTAATAATACACAATAAGCCAACAATAGAAACACATAATACATAGATATATATGACCCACTAACCATATCTGCCCCCCCCCCCCCTTCCCAACAAACAAACACACACACACACACACACACACACACACACACAGTCTCTCTCAATAAATAAACACCGGTAGCTTTCATTGCCTATAAACAGGAAATCAAGTCATGGAGAGCGAAAGCATCTCACTTAACATAATGAATACCCCTCCCTCCCTCCCCCTCTCTCTGACATTGTACTTCCATGCAGGGTGTGCTGTAATTACTCTAGCATATTAGTAACCTGGTTTTACTTTCAGTCCGTATTTGTTTTACATGTGCATGAAGGAGACAAAAGGCAAAACTGCCTGTAACAAGTGTCCCCCCCTGAGGTTGAAAGACTGTTCGTGAATTAAAATCAATGTAATAGTAATTGTCTGTACGATTGTTCATAATAATACAAATAATAAAAGCAAGAAAGTCGTCAGATCAAACAATAATTATGTTCTATCCAACAACCAACTCTACTCCTAAAATCGATTAATGAAATATTACAAACACATGTGGCACTCCGTGGATTCGAACCCAGGACGCTCACACCGAAAATCAACACCTTATGCATTGCGCCACGAAGACAGTTAAAGAATGGTGGACACTGCCAACGATTTATTATGCAACTTCGAATCAATAGTCGATAATAAAATATATACAATTGAAATAATTAAATCCGAATACAATATATAGCAAAATAAAACTAATATTAATCGTATGTTTACCCGACACACACACACTCACTCTCACTCACTCACTCACACACCATCACGCTACTCTCTCTCTCTGGTAGTGCCAATCTACAGAAGCCATTGTTGAGCTTATCAAATATTCATTGTGTCAACAACAACCCAACATGGAATTAGGGCAATGGGTTTATTTACAGGCACCGGTACAATACACACGCACACGCGCACACACACACACACACACACACACACACACACACACACACACACACACACGCATTAAGTTAACTCCAACACCAAACACCTCCTCTCAAAGAAATGAATGAAAGTAAGCATGTGATCCACCCCGGATTCAAACCTGGGTTACCACATACCGGTACAGATTTTAAACACTTTAACCATTACACCATCAAGGCAGCTAACTACAATTAATATTCATTTATCGAATAGTATATTGTAATTATTGTAAGTATATTGTAATTATTGTAAGTATATTGTAATTATTGTAAGTATATTGTAATTATTAGTATTATGATTATGATTATGATGATTATCAGTAATTATTTATCTTAGCATTATTATTTTACACACAAACTTTGCAAAGGCCTATACAACATGTTTCAGCATTACACATACAGACCCATTCATTACATATGCACAAAATACGGTCAGTACAGAGACCATATTGTAGAAACATGGATAGAATAGTAAGCTAGAAATTATGACATCTAACCTCTGCAACTCAAAATCGACTAGAGTAATCGAGCTAATATTTCTACCATTTGGGATAAGTCAGCCAGGGAATAGATGTGGAAATTTACAGCCAATTTGCTCAAGCCCTTTTTGAGTTACAGAGGATAGAGGTCATGTATTTGGTAAGCGTATAGGACTAGTTAGGATGGAGTGCGTCAGTGACAAAAAAATAGGCTAACATGGACACCACAAGGACATACATACTGGAGAGAGAGAGAGAGAGAGAGAGAGAGGGGAGAGAGGAGAGGAGAGAGAGAGAGTGAGTGAGAGAGAGAGAGAGGAGTGAGACCAGAGGGAGGGGAGAGAGGAGGAGAGGATGAGAGACGAGGGGGAGTAATTATTTAGTTATTAGAGGATGAGAGAGAGAGAGCAGAGAGGATGAGATGGAGAGAGGGAGAGAGATCAGAGGCGCTGGAGGACGAGAGGAGGGGGGGAGTGAGAGGGTAGAGAGAGAGGAGAGAGGGACGGGTGGGGAGAGGAGCGCTGAGAGGAGACGAGAGAGGAGAGATGGAGAGAGAGAGAGAGAGCGATGAGAGAGAGCGAGAGAGAGACCGCGAGAAGGGGGGAGGAGAGAGCGACCCCGACCCAACGGGGAGAGATGAGGGAGAGAGGGGAGATGAGCGAGAGAGAGAGATGGAGGAGAGGGAGGGAGAGAGAGAGAGAGGAGATGGAGACGAGAGGGAGGACGGATGGCGAGAGAGAGAGGGAGAGAGAGAGTGTCTCGGAGTGACAAAGAGGATGAATAGAGAGAGGAGAGAGAGGGAGAGAGAGAGCGAGAGGAGATGGGAGAGAGAGAAGAGGAGAGAGAGAGAGGAGAGAGAGAGAGAGGAGAGGAGAGAGAGAGAGAGAGAGAGAGCAGAGAGAAGAGAGAGAGAGAGAGAGAGAGAGAGAGAGAGAGAGAGAGAGGAGGAGAGAGGAGAGAGAGAGAGAGAGAGAGAGAGAGAGAGAGAGAGAGAGAGAGAGAGAGAGAGAGAGAGAGAGAGAGAGAGAGAGAGAGAGAGATTATGGTGAATTGCAGTACTTTGTTAACACTATCTGGTCCACCGTCAAGTGAGATAATATTATATTTTGTTGTATTATTAGTGAGGACTTCGCTTGCTTTTTGCAATGTTCGAGCAATGTATTTTAGTTTGTCCCCTAGACTAACAAAAGCACCTTCCCAGACTACCCTACCTTCTCACTAAAAAACAAAAAAAACAAAAAAAAACAAATATATATATATAATAATAATAATAATATATACCGGTATATATATATATATATATATATATATATATATATATATATATATATATATATATATACATATATATATATATATATATATATATATATATATATACCGGGTATACTGTATATTATATATACCGGTATATAATAATAATAATAATAATAGCGTAATAATAATGTCCACCTGAATGGTTTGATTCGTCTTATTATTAAACACAATCAAACTACTGTATTATGTAGTGTGAGACAGTGTGTTGGGTAGTAAGTAATTCAACACAAACATCAAACTATTGTGTGGTAGTGTGAGGCAGTGTGTTGGGTAGTAAGTAATTCAACACAAACATCAAACTATTGTGTGATAGTGTGAGACAGTGTGTTGGGTAGCAAGTAATTCAACACAATCATCAAACTATTGTGTGGTAGTGTGAGGCAGTGTGTTGGGTAGCAAGTAATTAAACACAAACATCAAACTATTGTGTGCTAGTGTGAGGCAGTGTGTGTTGGGTAGTAAGTAATTCAACACAATCATCAAACTATTGTGTGGTAGTGTGAGACAGTGTGTTGGGTAGCAAGTAATTCAACACAATCATCAAACTATTGTGTGGTAGTGTGAGGCAGTGTGTTGGGTAGCAAGTAATTAAACACAAACATCAAACTATTGTGTGCTAGTGTGAGGCAGTGTGTTGGGTAGTAAGTAATTCAACACAATCATCAAACTATTGTGTGGTAGTGTGAGACAGTGTGTTGGGTAGTAAGATATTCAACACAATCATCAAACAATAGTGTGATAGTGTGAGGCAATGTGTTGGGTAGTAAGATATTCAACACAAACATCAAACTATTGTGTGGTAGTGTGAGGCAGTGTGTTGGGTAGTAAGATATTCAACACAAACATCAAACTATTGTGTGGTAGTGTGAGGCAGTGTGTTGGGTAGTAAGATATTCAACACAAACATCAAACTATTGTGTGGTAGTGTGAGGCAGTGTGTTGGGGAGTAAGATATTCAACACAATCATCAAACAATAGTGTGATAGTGTGAGGCAGTGTGTTGGGTAGTAAGATATTCAACACAATCATCAAACAATAGTGTGATAGTGTGAGACAATGTGTTGGGTAGTACCGGTAAGTAATTCAACACAATCATCAAACAATAGTGTGCTAGTGTGAGGTAGTGTGTTGGGTAGTAAGATATTCAACACAAACATTATACTATTATGTGCTAGTGTGAGGCAGTGTGTTGATTTAGTGATATATTCAACATAAACATTATATTATTGTGGTAGTGTGAGACAATGTGTTGATTTAGTGAGACATTCAACACAAACATTCTACTATTGTGGTAGTGTGAGACAGTGTGTTGGTTAGTGAGTTATTCAATACAAAAATCATACTAGTGTGTAGTGTGTTGAATAGTAAGATATTCAACACAAACATTAGACTATTATGTGCTAGTGTGAGGCAGTGTGTTGATTTAGTAAGATATTCAATACAAACATTAGACTATTATGTGCTAGTGTGAGGCAGTGTGTTGATTTAGTAAGATATTCAATACAAACATTAGACTATTATGTGCTAGTGTGAGGCAGTGTGTTGATTTAGTAAGATATTCAACACAAACATCACACTATCTATAGTATGATGCTAGTGTGTTGGGTAGTAACTTAGTAAGATATTCAACACAAACATTATACTATTAAGTTAGGGTGTTGGGTTGTAAGATATGCAACACAAACCTCATACTATTGTCTGCTAGTGCGAGGCCAGTGTGTTGGGCGCGGTTTGGTCTAGGAACACGGGAACACCCCCTCAGATGACTCACAAACTGTCCCAACCCTCACCCTGGCCACGGCTTCAGAGACCCTCACAAACGAACGCTTCCTCTAAATTCCAAATATTTAACAATGACAAATAAATAAATAGTCCTTTTCATCATATTCTGGAAGCTATTAGAAGGGGATAATATACACAGAAAGCCACACTCGAACACAGCCTTGTCCTCCGCTTTACCCTCATAACTCGAACACATTTTCGCGCCAGAAAAAGATCATTACATGTTTAGAAAGACCCAAAGCTTCACCAGAACTTAATGTAATGGACAGAAAGTACAGAATATACTCTTCTAAATATCTATATGTACAGTCGGTCACACTAGTTTGTATCCACGCTATGATTTTATGTATGAAAACAGTTTGATTGACTTAGGTTACAAGAATAATTTGCCGTCTTGATAGCGTAATGCATAAATACGCGCGGAATTTCGGTGTGAGTATCCTAGGTTCGAGTCTTGGGAGTGCCACATGTATTTGTTGATTTCATTAATTGAGTTTAGAAGTAAAGTGGGTTGGTAACAAAATATGAATACAGCCGTTAATTGGTCGTATTATTTAACTATTGCATAACAAAATACACATATTTAAGGGGAGATTTCCACTTGAGATTTTTTTTTTCTTTACCCTTTCTCCCTCATGTTTAGCCCCATTGCTTTTGATATTATAAGATGTTCGCCCCATTAGTTTGGCGATTTTAAGAACTTTCGCCCCATTTCTGTCAATTTTAAGACTTTTCGTGCCATTTAGGTGTCGATTTTTTCCTGGCGAACGAAAGCGAGCCTGTAATTTAAGAGGAACCGGCCTTCGGCCGGGAAATTTTTCTACCGAAAAATGTACAATCCTGGGTGACCTGGATGTGTGTGAGTTTGTGCTTTTTATCTATGTTTATTTGTTGTTTTATGTTGTTTTTGTGTTTTCCCTGTTCTTGCTCTGTCTTGAGTCGGCTACCCCCAAAATGGGGATTGGGCCTGAGCATATAGATAGATAGATAGATAGATAGATAGATAGATAGAAAAATTTACAAATTTATCTTGAAAGGGGGTTTAGGGGCTGTAATGTTAAGCTTGATGGAGGTCTAGCTAAGTAACTAAAAACCTCGCCTTAACTAATACTAATTTTCCTGCCATACATAAAACCATGAAGTGTGTCCAAATTACCGTGGCCAAGTGTACCATGTCCGGGATGTCTGTCTACCTACCCCTGGAGAGCAGCTATGTACAAGGTAAGATACATATACATCGATAGTGCCTTAGTTGTAGGGTTTGTATGTCGTTAACACACCGCTACAAACAACAACAACAACAACAACAACAACAACAGACAGACAGAGACAGAGAGAGCGAGAGCGAGAGAGAGAATATTTATACATTACACATCAATACGCACACACGATATTACCAACAAAACACACACACACGTTTTTATTAAGGGGATTAATTTGTTTCTTCTGAACCCCCTTCTCCATCCTGTTTAGACCCATTTTTTTTAGATTGTAAGACATTCGTCTCATTACTTTGTCAATTCCAAGACCTTTCGCCCCATTTATTTGTCAATATTAAGACCTTTTGTTCCATTTAGGTGACGATCGCAAGCCTGGAATTTTCAAAAAAACAGCCTTTGGCTGGAACATTTTCTACCTACAAATGTACCGTACACATTTCTCTCGAAAGGGGATCTTGTGTGTGTGTGTGTGTGTGTGTGTGTGTGTGTGTGTGTGTTTTTTTTTTTTTTTTTTTTTTTTTTTTTTTTAAAGCTTGATGGAGGTCTAGGGAGGAAACTAAAACAAAGGTAAATAAATACATTAGTTAACCCCACTCCCTTAATAAATACATTAGTTAACCCCACTCCCTTAATCTTTTCCAATTAGGAGCCATATTAATATAATTTGCCCTATTCATCAAAATACAATAAATATTCCCGGATTCACCCAAACCAGTGTTCCGCTACGTAAATCCAATTATATATTCGTTAATCAACAGGAATTAGCGATGCATACTGGCTTGGCGCCAATTTGCATTTAATTAAAAGAATACGTAACGGCGTATAAAACTATACATAATTGTAACGACTAGGTGATCTACACAGTAATAAGTCTCATTACACACACACACACACACCGGTACATATTTCTGTTTTACCTCTCAGCCGGGCTCGAACCGTCGACAGTCATGCTTTAATCAACTACACCACGGCGTGATAAATAATAGCCAACCATTTTCTATTTATATTAAGGAGAACGAGAAATCTTACTTGGAGAAACTAACCGGTATTAAATTCCATACACAAATCGTAGGACCCATATTGCAGAGGGTGACAGGTCAGTTGAACCAGTGCCACTTTAACCAGTGCTAACTCAACCAGTGGCCACTTCAACCAGTGACCATTTCAACCAGTGACCATTTCAACCAGTGACCATTTTAACCAGTAGGTTAGGTTAGGTTACTGGTTAAAATGGTCACTGGTTGAAATGTTCACTGGTTAAAGTGGCACTGGTTCAACTGACATGGAACCATTGCAGAGTACCATACAGGGAGTTTTACATCTATCCTACCTAAGGTTGTGTTCGCCACTCTTCTAGCAGCACCAAGGAGCGCGTCGCCCCACGCAACTCGGGTTGAAGTGATTCAATTGACCACTTGCGAGTTTCAGGCTATAAGGAAGTTGGAGCCATAAATATTGATGTAAAATTGATGTAGGTATTTGATGGATAAAAGGTATGTTGCATTGGGTTATGAATGTACGGTCGCGCTAATAAGTCATGGCCCAGCTGTCATTACGTTTGGCTCACTCTGTGCTGTATTAATGTCTGTCAGATGTTGAATTGGGTGGGTAAGTGTAGGAACATATTGGTATATGTCGCTCAACAAAAACAATCATGTTGTAAATATTGCTGATACCAACTATTGATTAAAACATAATCGCTGCCGAGCCATCACTTATTAGCGCGACTGTACACTAATAACGTAGGTATTGGATGGATAAAAGGTATGTTGCATTGGGTTATGAATGTACTAGGACCATGTTGTAGCTGCTAAATGTTGATGTCTACAGATCCAGCTTCCTTATATAACAATGTTCATGTCTACAGATCCAGCTTCCTTATAGAACAATGTTCATGTCTACAGATCCAGCTTCCTTATAGAACGACAACTCGCAAGTGGTCCAATATGAGTCCTACAATTTGTATATGGAATGTAAAACTAAAAAAAACTCTCAGAATACTTGATAGCTACCGGGTACCCTATATACAAACTTTGTCAGCATAAACAAATATATGAATCAAATAAATTAATAAAAATATCGTTATTAACCCTCTCCGACATATGACGCGATGTTGAGCCTATTGGGGATACTTTAAATCCTTTGTTACCATCAGGGGTTATTTAGAAACCTTTAGTTTTGTTACTTCAACCTCTGCAGTTGTCTTGAGTTAGCTGTGTTGAGCCTATTGGGGATACTTTAAAGCCTTTGTTACCATCAGGGGTATTTAGAAACCTTTAGTTTAGTTACTTCAACCTCTGCAGTTGTCTTTGAGTTAGCTGTGGGCAGAAAACTAATTTTGGAGAGGTAGCCTAATTATAAGAGTGAGAGAATTCTATATTTCTTATTGATAATCTGGATAAATGCGTGAAAGGGTTAATATCAGAAATGTTACATACCGTACAATAATTACATTATTAATTTGCATATACGGTCAGATTTAGAGGTCAGCTCGCTCTCAAGTCTTTTCGCTTATACTTTTAGTTACGGTAACCCCCCCCCCCCCTTTCCCTCCACACACACACACACACACACACACACATCAGATAGATAAACAAATAGATAGAGACCCACACACCAACACATATATAGATAGACAAATAGATACAAGATAGATAGAAAAATAGATACCAGATAGCATAGACAAATAGATACTAGACAGACAGAAAAATAGATACCAGATAGCATAGACAAATAGATACTAGACAGATAGAAAAATAGATACCAGATAGCATAGACAAATAGATACTAGACAGATAGCAGATAGCATAGACAAATAGATACTAGACAGACAGAAAAATAGATACCAGATAGCAGACAAATATATATATGATAGCATAGACAAATAGATACCAGATAGCATAGACAGATAGAAAAATAGATACCAGATAGCATAGACAAATAGATACTAGACAGATAGAAAAATAGATACCAGTACCAGATAGCATAGACAAATAGATACTAGACAGAAAAATAGATACCAGATAGCATAGACAAATAGATACTAGACAGATAGAAAAATAGATACCAGATAGCATAGACAAATAGATACTAGACAGATAGAAAAATAGATACCAGATAGCATAGACAAATAGATACTAGACAGATAGAAAAATAGATACCAGATAGCATAGAAAAATAGATACCAGATAGCATAGACAAATAGATACCAGATAGCATAGACAAATATATACCAGATAGCATAGACAAATAGATACTAGACACAGACAAATAGATACCAGATAGCATAGACAAATAGATACTAGACAGATAGAAAAATAGATACCAGATAGCATAGACAAAGATACTAGACAGATAGAAAAATAGATACCAGATAGCATAGACAAATATATACTAGACAGACAAATAGATACTAGACAGATATATATAGAGAGAGAGAGAGAAAAAGAGAGCTAGTGGTAGTGGTGGTATTCCTTAACTCAGTAATATTTGGGTCTGAAAATATCCTTCCCTTACCAACACTCCCCAAACACACACACACACACACACGATAAAACACGCACACAAATACACCGATAACCTTGAAGCCCAAAATAACACACACACATACAACGATAAAACACACACAAAAACACCAATATTAACCATGAAGTCCAAACACACACACACACACACACAAGGATAAAACACACACACTAAAACACCAATATTAACCATGAAGTCCAAAATAACACACACACACACACACACACCTATTAACACATATCCCGGGAAGACTATCGCACGCAGATAAAGGAATTAGGAAAACAAATGAAATCGTTTGGGTATAAAGGAGCTAGCGCGCGCTCGCGCTCTCTCTCTCTCAGTGCAGCAGTTAGTGACTCAGCCTTCAAGTCATTTCCTGCCTCTAGTGTAGTTTAGTCAAGTCTGTGACCGCTTCTCATACTTCACTTAACATGCACAGAAATATATACATACACGTCAAACACACACACACACACGCAGAAGATATATTATACACACACACACACACACACAGAATGTACTAACCAATACTTCACTAATATACTAACACACACACACACAGATACTAACCAATTCTGTGTAGTTTTATTTAGTCAAATTTGTGGCTCCTTCTCTTACTTCACTTAACATACACAACACATAAATGTATGTACACGTCACACACACACACACACACAGAGAGAGACAGAGACAGAGACAGAGAGAGAGAGAGAGAGAGAGAGAGAGAGAGACGAGAGAGAGACGAGAGAGAGACGAGAGAGAGAGAGAGAGAGAGAGAGAGAGAGAGAGAGAGAGAGAGAGAGAGAGAGAGAGAGAGAGAGAGAGAGAGAGAGAGAGAGAGAGAGAGAGTAACCAATTATGTGCAGTTTATGTAGTCAAGTCGCTTCTTTGTTTAACACACACACACACAAGCCTCTTTGTGTAGTTTAGTCAAGTCAGTAGCCACCTCTCTTACTTCACTTAACATTCCATGAAACAAACACACACACACACACACACACCCCACACACACACAACCACACACACCCCACCACACCACACACACACACACACCACACACACACACACACACCACACACACACACACACACCACAACACACACACCACAACACACACACCACAACACACACACCACACCAGACCACACACCACACACAGCTCTTGTGCAATCTTTTACTTTGGTCCATATTGCAAGTTAATATGAGTTAAGCAACAAACTGTTCCTTTGTAAAGTTTCAGCCAATGACTGCAACTATCTATAAACCGTTTATTATTATTATTATTATTATTTATTACACCAACACACACATAACACACACACAGACAAACATATTATTAAGGGGAGGTGTTTAGTTTCCTCCCTAACCTTCCATCAAGCTTAAAATTACACCCCCTTCTGTCCCTTTCAAGATAAATTTTTAAATTTTTCGGTACAAAAATGTCCCGCCCAAAGGCCGGTTCCTCTTAAATTACAGGCTCGCTATCGCTCGCCAAGATAAAATCGACACCTGAATTGCACGAAAGGTCATAATATGGGGTGAAAGTTCTTAAAATCGCTAAACTAATGGGGTAAACGTTTCATAATATCAAAAACAATGGGGATAAACATGAGGGAGAAAGGGGTCCAGAAAAAATGCCCTCAAGTGGAGATCTGCCCTTAACCCGTACAGTACCGGTGACTATATCCTTGTAACTATATCCTGGGGCTAATATTAGACGTTTTTATTCAGTTTAGGAAGGACCTCTAGCCATAATAAGGTTTCAATCTATCTCCACCACACTCCTTTGGACTACCACAGCTCATCCTTCCCAAGCGGCATCATAGCGTCTTAACCCTCTCCGACATATGACGCGATTTTGAGCCTATTAGGGATACTTTAAAGCCTTTGTTACCATCAGGGGTATTTAGAAACCTTTAGTTTAGTTACTTCAACCTCTGCAGTTGTCTTTGAGTTAGCTGTGTTGACCCTATTGGGGATACTTTAAAGCCTTTGTCACCATCAGGGGTATTTAGAAACCTTTAGTTTAGTTACTTCACCCTCTGCAGTTGTCTTTGAGTTAGCTGTGTTGAGCCTATTAGGGATACTTTAAAGCCTTTGTTACCATCAGGGGTATTTAGAAACCTTTAGTTTAGTTACTTCAACCTCTGCAGTTGTCTTTGAGTTAGCTGTGTTGAGCCTATTGGGGATACTTTAAAGCCATTGTTACCATCAGGGGTATTTAGAAACCTTTAGTTTAGTTACTTCAACCTCTGCAGTTGTCTTTGAGTTAGCTGTGGGCAGAAAACTAATTTTGGAGAGGTAATTATAAGAATGAGAGAACTCTATTTCTTATTGCTAATCTGGCAACCTCGGCATCATAGCGTCTTAATGTAACTAAGACGAGAATATAACACGTCGCTGGTACTCCAAGGGATGTTAACATCGTTTAAGGGGAGATTTCCACTTGAGGGAATTGTTTCTGGACCCCTTTCTCCCTCATGTTTAGCCCCATTGCTTTTGATATTATAAAACGTTTGCCCCATTATTTCAGCGATTTTAAGAACATTCACCCCATATTAAGACCTTTCGTGCAATTCAGGTGTCGATTTTATCCTGGCGAGCGATAGCGAGTCTGTAATTTAAGAGGAACCGGCCTTTGGCCGGGAAATTTTTCTACCGAAAAATGTACAAATTTATCTTGAAAGGGGGTGTAATTTTAAGCTTGATGGAGGTCTAGGGAACAAACTAAATACCTCCCCTTAAGCAATTTAGAGACGATCTGAAGGAATCAAAGGGGTAAAAACTATCTCACTTGACCACTTGCGAGTTTCAGGCTATAAGGAAGTTGGAGCTGTAGACATCAATATTTAACATAATCTTAAAAACGGTCGTAGTACATTTATAGGAACTTAAAACCCAATCCAACATACTTGTTATCCATTAGAAACCTACGGTACATTAACCCTTTCACGTATTTATGACGCAGAGGTTGCCAGATTAGCAATCAGAAATAGAGTTCTCTCACTCTTATAATTACCTCTCTAAAATTAGTTTTCTGCCCACAGCTAACTCAAAGACAACTGCAGAGGTTGAAGTAACTAACTAAAGGTTTCTAAATACCCCTGATGGTAACAAAGGCTTTAAAGTATCCCTAATAGGCTCAACACGGCTAACTCAAAGACAACTGCAGAGGTTGAAGTAACTAAACTAAAGGTTTCTAAATACCCCTGATGGTAACAAAGGCTTTAAAGTATCCCTAATAGGCTCAACACAGCTAACTCAAAGACAACTGCAGAGGTTGAAGTAACTAAACTAAAGGTTTCTAAATACCCCTGATGGTAACAAAGGCTTTAAAGTATCCCTAATAGGCTCAAAATTGCTTCAAGAACGTGAGAGGGTTAATAGCCAGAATAAACTGTCAAAACGCCTCATAATCTTCAAGGGGTTTAAGGGGAGATTTTCGCCTTTTGTTTGTTTTACCTCCTTCTCCCTCATGCTTAGCCCCATTAGTATTGAGATTTTGTGAGAGAGATAGAGATGTGTGTGTGTGTGTGTGTGTGTGTGTGTGTGTGTGTGTGTGTGTGTGTGTGTGTGAGAGTAATAGTATGAGAGAGAGCGAGAGAATGAGAGAGAGTGACATTCATAGCCACAATCCCTAGACGTCCATCATGATATGCAAATAAAGCGATCTCAGTAGTAAAAGGCTCTAGGACACACGACTATGGTACGGTATCATCTTTACACACACACACTCCTCCCACTCTCACCCCTCCTCTCTCTTTCTGACCCCTCCTCTCTTTCTCACCCCTCCTCTCTCTTTCTCAACCCTCCTCTCTTTCTCACCCCTCCTCTCTCTTTCTCACCCCTCCTCTCTCTTTCTCACCCCTCCTCTTTCTCACCCCTCCTCTCTTTCTCACCCCTCCTCTCTTTCTCACCCCTTCTCTCTCTTTCTCACCCCTTCTCTCTTTCTCACCCCTCCTCTCTTTCTCACCCCTCCTCTCTTTCTCACCCCTTTCTCTCTTTTGCTCACCATTTTCTCTCTTTTTCTCGCCCCTTTCTCTCTTTCTCACCCTCCTCTCTTTCTCACCCCCCTCTCTCTTTCTCACCCCCCTCTCTCTTTCTCACCCCCCTTCTCTCTTTCTCACCCCTCCTCTCTCTTTCTCACCCCTCCTCTCTCTTTCTCACCCCTCCTCTCTCTTTCTCACCCCTCCTCTCTCTTTCTCACCCCCTTCTCTTTCTCACCCCCTTCTCTTTCTCACCCCTCCTCTCTCTTTCTCACCCCTTCTCTCTCTTTCTCACCCCCTTCTCTCTTTCTCACCCCTCCTCTTTTTCTCACCCCTCTTTTTCTCACCCCTCCTCTCTTTCTCACCCCTCCTCTCTTTCTCACCTTCTCTCTCTCACGCCCCCCCCTTTCTCTTTCTCACCCCTCCTCTCTCTCTTTCTCACCTTCTCTCTCTCACGCCCCCCCCTTTCTCTTTCTCACCGCTCCTCTCTCTCTTTCTCACCCCTCCTCTCTCTCTCATACACCAATATTACAGACAGGAAGTCATTATAACACCACTGGGATGATTAATTACACCCTACGTAGCACAAAAACTAACACTTGTGCTTATCTGATAACCAAGGATAATGGCCACGTATTTTATCTTGATTATGATAAATCTAGTGTTCTTTGTATTGATGTACCGGTATGTATTGATGTACCGGTATGCATTGATGTACCGGTATGCATTGATGTACCGGTATGCATTGATGTACCGGTATGCATTGGTGTACCGGTATGCATTGATGTACCGGTATGCATTGGTGTACCGGTATGTATTGGTGTACCGGTATGTATTGGTGTACCGGTATGTATTGGTGTACCGGTATGCATTGATGTACCGGTATGTATTGATGTACCGGTATGCATTGATGTACCGGTATGCATTGATGTACCGGTATGCATTGGTGTACCGGTATGCATTGATGTAGGTAGCATGATGTACCGGTATGTATTGGTGTACCGTTATGTATTGATGTACCGGTATGTATGATGTCCTGGTATGTATTTTGTACCGGTATGTATTGGTGTACCGGTATGTATTGATGTACCGTATGTATTTGATGTAACCGGTATGTATTGGTTTGTACCGGTATGTATGATGTACCGGTATGTATGATGTACCGGTATGTATTGATGTACTGGTATGTATGATGTACATATGTATTGGTGTACCGGTATGTATTGATGTACTGGTATGTATTGATGTACCAGTATGTATTGGTGTACCGGTATGTATTGATGTACCGGTATGTATTGATGTACCGGTATGTATTGATGTACCGGTATGTATTGGTGTACCGGTATGTATTGATGTACCGGTATGTATTGGTGTACCGGTATGTATTGATGTACCGGTATGTATTGATGTACCGGTATGTATTGATGTACTGGTATGTATAGATGTACCAGTATGTATTGGTGTACCGGTATGTATTGATGTACCGGTATGTATTGATGTACCGATATGTATTGGTGTACCGGTATGTATTGATGTACCGGTATGTATTGGTGTACCGGTATGTATTGATGTACCGGTATGTATTGGTGTACCGGTATGTATTGATGTACCGGTATGTATTGATGTACCGGTATGTATTGGTGTACCGGTATGTATTGGTGTACCGGTATGTATTTATCTATTTATTAATTTTTTGTTTACACAGCCATTATGATACCCATTCAAGCTCACAAAAAACCTACACACAGACACACACAGTTTAAATACGTTTCTATCTATCTATGCTCAGGTCCAATCCCCATTTTTTCCTATTTTTATTTTTACGTTTCAATAACCCCAAATCACAAAGTCCAGCTATACCCTGTTCACTATTAGTAGGCCAGAAATTCTGCCCCCTAACCATTATTACTCAAACACACGACTATAGAGCTAATATTTCTATAATTTGAGAAGAGTTAGCCAGGGAGTAGGTGTGGAAATGTACAGCTTATTTGCTCTAGCCCATTTTTTAGTTAAAGAGGGTAGGGGCACGATGGCTGACCTACTTTTAATGCATGGACTAGAAGTAGGAGAAGAAGGAAAAGAAGAAGCAGAAGAAGAATACCAGCAATAAAAAAAAGTAATACTAAATAATAATAATCTATCTATCTATTGCCGGACGCCTTACTCCCCTTACGAGGGTGGCCATACACAGAATGCCCCCAAGCGGACCTATTCCCTGTGAGAGGGACAACCCGAGCCAGTTTAGTGAAGGACTTACAGGATCGGTCCGACTCCGAGGCCCTCTGTGTATCTTGTTAGCACTATTTTTCTACAGTGGTGTTCGGCTAATCCATCCACTAACCTGCCTTACCCTTAGATAAGCAGTACGGATTTGTATCAGGTTTACTCCCCTAGACAGGTTGCCAACCAAGGCTGACGAGTCCCATCCACCCGAATTTGTATAAGGTTGTCTCCCCTAGATGAGTTGCCGACCAAGGCTAACGAGTCCCACCCACCCATTAATAATAATGATAATAATAATAATAATGGCTAATCAATTTAACAAACAAGAACAGGAAGTCTTTTAAATACCGTCGTAGGCCATTTAACCGGAAATTATAATTGGATATGATGACGTGTATTGGAGCGGTGAAATTGATGACGGTTAATCCTATTTGGTACGAGGGGCGTTCTTTATGGAACACCCTTGATTCGCTACATTAGTTTGGAGATTAAAAAGTTTCACCCTATTAATTTGCCGATAACAAGACGCTCCACCCCGTTCGGGTGTCGATATTTTCTGGGCGAGTACCGTACCCTCGGGGACAAAAATGCATTACCCGAAAATGGCAAAAATCTTCAATAATAAGAAAGCAAAAATATCCTAAAAAACCTCCAAGACGTCAGATCAGAGTGTGTTAAGGGGAGATCTCCACTTGAGGGATTTTTTTCTTGACCCCTTTCTCCCTCATGTTTAGCCCCATTGCTTTTGATATTATAAAATGTTTGCCCCATTAGTTTAGCGATTTTAAGAACTTTCACCCCATATTAAGACCTTTCGTTCCATTTAGGTGTCGATTTTATCCTGGCGAGCGATAGCGAGCCTGTAATTTAAGAGGAACCGGGCCTTCGGCCGGGAAATTTTTCTACCGAAAAATTTACAAATTTATCTTGAAAGGGACTCAAGGGGGTGTAATTTTAAGGTTGATGGAGGTCTAGGGAACACACTAAATACCTCCCCTTAACAAGACCTAATAATTGGATATGATAAGGCGTCTTGGAGCGGTGTAATTCATAACGTTTAGAAAGGTGGTATTCCAGATGGCTTGTTATTAAGGGGGGGTGACCTGCTGGCTGTTCATTTCTCTCCTCTTCTCTCTTTCTCTGGCTTGTATCTATTCGGCCCCATTCAGCCAACTATTTTAAGACGTTTATCCCCATCTAGCTCTTGATTTCTTCCTGGCGAGCGATAGCGAGCCAGCATCATAAATATGAAGAAATCCGGCTTCGCCGGGGACATTTTTCTATCGAAAAATGTACAAATTTAGCCTGCTGTCAAAAACATTTAAAAAATATGCTGGCTCACTACCGCTCACCAGTAAAAAATTGACGCCTGGATGGGGATAAACGTCTTAAAACAGTAGGCTGAATGGGGCCAAATGGATACAAGCCAGAGAAAAGGAGAGAAAAAACGCAGGTCACCCCCCCCCCCCCTCCCTTAACCCCTTCTGTACCGGCGACGTCTTTTATATTCCCAAGGGCAGCAGGAAACCTGAACAAACAGACTATATTGCCTTGGGTATCGTTACTAGAACCTCAAATATCTCGTGGTAGTATTAGGAGGGATCTGAGAAGGGGGGGGTGGAGTGTATCTGATAGTGGTTTAATTGATAATGGTTTAATGGGTTGGAATTTAGGAAAGGGTTCTTATGGGAGTGGAATAATGAGTCAACCGTGTGTGTGTGTGTGTGTGTGTGTGTGTGTGTGTGTGTGTGTGTGTGTGTGTGTTCATCTTTTCCGTCTTTTCATCTTATTTTTGTTCTGTTATGTGACGTGAGGGAGGCAAAGGCAGAACTAACTACCTGTAAGCGAGTGCCTCCCCCAGAAGTTTGAAAGAGTGACAGGGCCAAAATCAAGGGACGTTCGAGCCAAAATGCCTGGACACACGAAGTTTGAAGCAATTTAAAGTCATTGGAAGAGGGAAAGACTGATTCTGGGAGAGAGTTCCAGAGCTCAGTCTCCTTATATAAGCAAGAATGAGAGAAGACTATACAATAAATATAATTCAATATAAATACCTATACAAACAGACTGAAAGGGTAAGAAACAGATGGATTATAAAAACACAACACACACACACCCTCATCACCTGAACTACCGATACGCACTTACTAATAATGTGTAATATGTAAAATCAACCCTACCCTTCCACACACACACACACAGACATTTGGGCAAGTCTCCTAACGGTGTAGCCTCTGTTCACCTAGCAGCATAAATAGGAACCTGGTATAAGTGGACGAAGTTGTGACGTCCCATCTGGGGTTGGTGATCGGTTACAAGGTGAGATGGGTATCGTACTGGTCAACCTAAGCTACTGGTCAACCTAAGCCTTCGGGTGAGACTGGTACCGTACAAGATTAAACCCTAAGCCTTCGTTTCTAGATGTCGCCAATTGGCTAAAAATACAGACCTACACACACATCCCACAGCCATTCCAACAATACATAAAACACTTAACATGCATTTCACGCAATACATTCCCAGTTAAGGAGGCACGATAATAATGAGCTTAGCTCGCATTGCGTGGATTCCCCTTGACGAACAAGCAATTGAATAACACACACACACAATAACAACAGGATATAAATGTTATAGGAAGCCACAAATGTTCAGGCGTCTAACTGTAAACAAATAACACACATGGTCAACTTAGGTTTCGCGCGCTTTTATGAGCGACCACCATGTAAACATAACGGTCGTGGTCGTTTGAGAGATTCGATAATATAGATAGAATAGAACAGAACGAAAATTTGAATGAAACGATAAATTGAATGAAAAACAGAAAGATCGATAGAAATAGAAAACTATATCAAAACAGATGTGTGTGTGTGTGTGTGTGTGTGGGGGGGGGGGGGGGGGGCACTGAGCTGGATACACAGGCCTAGTTTGCCCTTTGTCCAGAGGATCTACTGTAAGAAACTGTAAGAATGAGAAACCGGAAATCTGCAGAAGACCAACCGGCCCACACGAGGCAGATCATCCCATGCACACCCAACCCATATGACTATCCAGGTTGCACTTGCAAACCATTCCTGAGCTAATCACTGCACTAGGCAATTTATTCCACACTTCTACACCTTTGTACCCAAACCAGTGGGCTTACCTATATATTTTCTAAAACGGAACTTATCCAATTTGAAGCCATTTGAAGGGGTTATCCAGCCGTTATTGTCTTTTAACCCTTTCAAGCTCTGACGCGTTTTAGCAGTTTATTTTGGCTATCATTAGACGATTTTATGCAGCTTAGGAAGTATATGTGGGGTAGTTAAAAGGCCTAAATACTATCTTCGATCAACCCTTTGACCTTCCATATACCGGTACTAATCTGAATAAAATCGTTCTAATAGTAGCCAGAACGAGAAACGCGTATTGGAGCTTGAAATGGGGTAAAGTTAAACTCCTTTTCACGCACATATGACGCCAGAGGTTGCCAGACCCTAAGCAATAAGAAATAGAGTTCCTCTCACTCCTTATATTACCTCTCCAATTAGATTTTTCCTGCCCACAGCTAAAACTCAAAGGAACCACTGCTAGAGGTTGAAGTAAACTAAACTAAAGGTTTATAAATACCCCTGATGGTAAACAAAGGCTTTTAAAGTATCCCGAATAAAGTCTCAAACACAGCTAACTCAAAGACAACTGCAGAGGTTGAAGTAACCTAAACTAAAGGGTTTCTAAATACCCCTGATGGTAACAAAGGCCTTTAAAGTATCCCCAATAGGCCACAACACAGCTAACTCCAAAGACAACTGACAAAAGGTTGAAGTAACGAAACTAAAGGTTTATCAATACCCCTGATTGGTAAACAAAGGCTTTAAAGTATCCCCAATAGGCTCAACACAGCTAACTCAAAGACAACTGCAGAGCTTGAAGTAAAAAGGTTTCTAAATACCCGATGGTAACAAAGGCTTTAAAGTATCCCCAATAGGCTCAACATCGCGTCATATGTCGGAGAGGGTTAATTTTATATACCGGTATGCTGTATATATATTTTTGGTCTTACGTACGTTTGTTCCCGAGGCCTCTAGCAAGCTAAAAAGACGACACCACATACTGTAGACCCTCCTTCGAGATAAATTTGTAAATTTTTCGGTAGCAATATGTCTCGGCCAAAAGCCGGTTCCTATTAAGGGGAGGTATTTAGTTTGTTCACTAGACCTCCATCAAACCTTAAAATTACACCCCCTTGAGTCCATTTCAAGATAAATTTTTACATTTTTCGGTAGAAAAATGTCCGGTTCCTCTTAAATTACAGGCTCGCTATCGCTCGCCAGGATAAAATCGACACCTAAATGGAACGAAAGGTCTTAATATGGGGTGAAAGTTCTTAAAATCGCTAAACTAATGGGGCAAACATATTATAATATCAAAAGCAATGGGGCTAAACATGAGGGAGAAAGGGGTCAAGAAAAAAATCCCTCAAGTGGAGATCTCCCCTTAAATTATAGGCACGCTATAGCTTGCCAGGAAAAAATCGACACCTAAATGGCAAGAAAGTTCTAAATATTGGTAAAGAAATAGGGCGAAAGGTCTTAAAATCGCCCAACTAATGAGGCGAACGTCTAATAAATATTACAAAACTAATGGGACTAAGATGGAGGAGGAGGTCCAGAAAAAAAATAAAAAATAAATCCTCCCCCATAGCTGTGAACAAACCGCCCACTCGGTCAGCCATCTTTGGTCACGTTTGTATAAGCTACCGCCCGCACTGTGGATGTAACGGTCGGGAGAATCCAGTGTCATCATCATCATCATCATCATATCATAAACATCACCATATCATATCATAATCATCACCATCTCATACCATCACCACCACCACATCATATCTCACCACCACCACCATATCATATCATAATCATCACCATCTCATACCACCACATCATATCATCACCACCATCACCATATCATATCATCATTTGTATATTCTATGTGAGTGAGGGAGACAAAAGTCAGAACTGCCAGTGACGAGTGCCTCCCCCAGAGTTGAAAGAGTGACACGACCAAAATCAAGGGATGTTCGAGTCAAAATGCCTGGACACACGGAGTTTGAAGCAATTTAAGTCATAGGATGAGGGAAAGACTGGTTCACCATATCATCATCATCAGCCTGAGTTAGTCCACTGCAGGACAAAGGTCTCTCCCAAACGTTTCCACTCTAACTGGTCAGATGTTAGCCTGTTCCATCCCAACCCAGCAAACTTTTGTATCTCATCCCTCCATCTGGTTCTCTGTCTACCCCTTCATCTCTAGGTTCCCATTCAGGTATCTTTTCTAACTAGCCTACATGACCAACCGAGGAGTCCCAGGGTGTCAATCCGGAGCAAATTTTGTTTGAAGACTTACCGGTACATGGCAGAGAAGGAATAAACGCCACCATGAAATAAACACATTTTTGACCAACCCCGCATTCCTTCAGCACAAGACATAATTTGAACTATAAGCCACAAATTCATCCAAGAATGTACGGTCACGCTAATAAGTCATGTCCCAGCTGTCATTACGTTTGGCTTACTCTGTGCTGCGATTAAATGTTTATGCCGGCCACCTGTTGAACCAGGGTGGGCAAAGTGAAAGGATACAAAACCCAACATCCACCCCTGTTGTCAATATGGCTGATACCCATTATTGATCAAAACATAATTGGTGCCGAGACATCACTTATTAGCGCGACTGTACAATAATGCGAAAAAGCGTCCTTATACTAGGTCCAAAAACCCACGCACGCACGAACACCAAACCAGTACCAAGCTCAAGGTCACGGCCGAAGCAGTCATTTTTCCACTCCCAGCTGTTTATAGAGAGAATCTTAAACCGCGCATCTAAGGCGCGAGCAGTTCCACCACAGAGGGAAACACATTTTTATTCTGGATCCCCTGGAGCCCTTTCATGTTTAGCTAAACATTGCTTGTTGAGATTTTTAAGGAAGTTCGCCACCATGCGTTTGACGATTTAAGACCTTTTCGACCCACTTTATGTAACTTTCACGATTTGTCGTGCCAGTTAGGTGTCGATTACTTTTTCCTGGCGAGCCGATCGCGCGCCTGTAATTTAAGGAGCAACCGGCCTTCGGCCCGGGAAATTCTTCTACCGAAAAA
>CM064557.1:4818590-4822644 GCA_032716605.1 Paralithodes platypus | reverse complement strand
CGGAGGAGATGAAGAAGGTGAACAACAACAATGAAATATAAAGGATAAATAAGAGTAATAAGGCGTGGAGAGGGACGTTTACACCGGAGGGAGACGAAGAAGGGGAACAACAACAAAGGAGAATATAAAGGAGAATAGAGAGTAATAAGGCGTGGAGAGGGACGTTACACGGAGGAGACGAAGAAGAGGAACAACAACAAAGGTAGACTATAAATGAAAATAGAGAGTAATAAAGCCGTGCGTGAGAGGGACGTTTTACACGGAGGAGGGAGACCGACGAGAAGGGGAACAACAACAAAAGGAGAAGAAATATAATATATAAAGGGAGGAATAGAGAGGAATAGAGAGTAATAAGGCGTGGAGAGGGACGTTACACGGAGGAGACGAAGAAGGGGAACAACAACAAAGGAGAATATAAAGGAGAATAGAGAGTATAAGGGAGTTGAGAGAGCGGCCCTTTACACGGAGGAGACGAAGAAGGGGAACAACAACAAAGGAGAATATAAAGGAGAATAGAGAGTAATAAGGCGTGGAGAGGGACGTTACACGGAGGAGACGAAGAAGGGGAACAACAACAAAGGAGAATATAAAGGAGAATAGAGAGTAATAAGGCGTGTGTTGCGAGAGGGGACGTTTTTTCGTAGTCACGGAGTGAAGGAGACGAAGGAAGAGGGAACCAACAACCAAAGAAGAATATAAAGGAGAATAGAGAGTAATAAGGCGTGGAGAGGGACGTTACACGGAGGAGACGAAGAAGAGGAACAACAACAAAGGAGAATATAAAGGAGAATAGAGAGTAATAAGGCGTGGAGAGGGACGTTACACGGAGGAGACGAAGAAGGGGAACAACAACAAAGGAGAATATAAAGGAGAATAGAGAGTAATAAGGCGTGGAGAGGGACGTTACACGGAGGAGACGAAGAAGGGGAACAACAACAAAGGAGAATATAAAGGAGAATAGAGAGTAATAAGGCGTGGAGGGGGACGTACAACTTACACGAAGGGCATGGGGAAAATACAGTAAATATAGAAAGGAAGGATAAGAGGAAAAATATAATGGAGAGGAAGATGACAATAAAGAAGAAGATGACAATAAAGAAGAAGATGACAATAAAGAAGATGACAATAAAAAAGGAAGATGACAAAGAAGAGGAAGCGGATGACCCAAGGTAAAGAATAAAGAAAAAGGGAAGACCAGAGAAAGATGACAATAAAGGTAAAGAAGACGATGACCAATAAAAGAAGAAGAAGGGAAGCGTGTAGCATGACAATAAAGAAGAAGAGGAAGATGACAATAAAGAAGAAGATGACAATAAAGAAGAAGAGGAAGATGACAATAAAGAAGAAGAGGAAGATGACAATAAAGAAGAAGAGGAAGATGACAATAAAGAAGAAGAGGAAGATGACAATAAAGAAGAAGATGACAATAAAGAAGAAGAGGAAGATGACAATTTAAAGAAGAAGAGGAAGATGACAATAAAGAAGAAGAGGAAGATGACAATAAAGAAGATGAAAATAAAGAAGAGGAAGATGACAATAATGAAGAAGAGGAAGATGACAATAAAGAAGATGACAATAAAGAAGATGACAATAAAGAAGAAGATGACAATAAAGAAGATGACAATAAAGAAGATGACAATAAAGAAGAAGATGACAATAAAGAAGAGGAAGATGACAATAAAGAAGATGACAATAAAGAAGAAGATGACAATAAAGAAGAAGAGGAAGATGACAATAAAGAAGATGACAATAAAGAAGAAGAGGAAGATGACAATAAAGAAGATGACAATAAAGAAGAAGATGACAATAAAGAAGATGACAATAAAGAAGAAGAGGAAGATGACAATAAAGAATGAAGAGGGAAGATAAGGAAGATGACAGTATAAAGAAGAAGAGGGGAAGATGACCATAAAGCGAATGACATTTATAGAACGAAGAAGAGGAAGCAGTGACAATAAAGAAGATGATCCATAAAGAAGAAACGAAAGAAGAGGAAGAGGAAGATGACAATAAAGAAGATGACAATAAAGAAGAAGACGAAGATGAACACTAAAGACTATGACAATAAATCCAGAAAAGAACTGGAAGATACCAATAAAGACGAGACAAATAAAGATGACAGAACCCCTCCCACGAGGACGGAGATTGACAATAAAGCCGACTAAGTGACAATAAAGAAGAAGAGGAAGATGACAATAAAGAAGAGGAAGATGACAATAAAGAAGATGACAATACAGAAGATGACAATACAGAAGATGACAATAAAGAAGATGACAATAAAGAAGATGACAATACAGAAGAAGATGACAATACAGAAGATGACAATACAGAAGAAGATGACAATAAAGAAGAGGAATTACAGAAAGGATATGGACAATAAAAGCGGAAGAAAGATGCACAATAAAAGAAGGGAAGAATGAGAGAAGATGACAATTAAGCATAGGAAAGAGATGACAATAAGAGAAACAAAGGGTTGAAAATTAAGCATAGGAAGGAGATGAAACAACAAAGGGAGGAATAAGTAAGATACAAAATGAATATAAAATTAGATAGGCATACGGCGAGCCGAGATTGGGTTTGGTGTGTCGAAAGGGAAATCGCGATATCTGGCCGTGTTTGTTTGGCGCCAGTCGGTTCTCTGCAGACTCCCGTCGTCTATGTTCTAATGACATGTAAGCTAGAACAAAATTAAGAAAACGGAGATAGAAAACGGAGATAACATCAATACAAGGCGCTTTGAAAGAAACAAAACACGAGCGAGGATACTAAAGGTCAGCTGAGTGAAGCAAAGCAGAGACAGGAAGGAAGAAAGCGAGAGGGGAGGAAGGCGGAAAACACGTGTTTTCGCCCCATTAGTAGATCTTGGGGCGATAAAGACTCTTTCACCCTCATACATTTAGTTTGACATATAAGAAAGAAGTTTTTTCACCCCCAGTAAATTTTGAAGATGTTTGTCGAATAATAACGACGGATGCCCCACCATTCAGATGTCGATTTCTTCTGGTCGAGCGATAGCGAGTCTGTTACATACAATAAATCAAACTTCAACCGGGATATTTTGTAATCTAACATTTTATAAATTTAGCTTAGTGGGCATTTTTTAGTTTGAAGAACCGGTAAGTCTGTGAAGGCGTTTTTGTGAGCCAAGGGATCAAACTAATATTAATTGCTCGAAAATGACAAAAGCAAATAACCTCAATAATAATTCGACAAAATATCGTAATAACTAGTAACTTTATAAAAAAAAAAACTAAAAAAAAAAAAAAAAATAAAAAAAAAATAGAAAAAAAAAAAAAAAAAAAAAAGGTACGCAAAAAAAAAAAAAAAAAAAAAAAAATCGGATCAGATAGTGTTAAATGAAGATGGGTTGGGTGTGAGAGGGATCTGCCTTGTGTGGACAGGACAGGATGGCTAAAGAAAAGCTAGACAAAATAACTATAATTGATGGATTAGGGAAGTGGACGTGGGGAAATGGAAAGAGTGAGGTAAGGGGGGTGGGTCAACCATTGGGCAGTGGATGTTGGGGTGTTGGTCCCACTTCTATACGATTAGGTACAGTTAAACACTGGACGATTCTGAAATACAGTTGATGTGGGCCAAGATGGGTTGGGTGTGAGGAGGGATCTTGGGTGTGAGAGGGATCTGCCTTGTGTGGACAGGACAGGATGGCCAAAGAAAAGCTAGAGAAAATAACTATAATAGATGGATTAGGGAGTGGGAATGGAAGAGTGAGTAAGGGGTGGTATACATGGGAGGGATTTGGGGTGTGGTCACTCGTAGAAGGTAAACACTGACATTGAAATACAGTGTGTGGGCCAAGATGGGTTAGGTGTGAGAGGGATCTGCCTTGTGTGGACAGGACAGGATGGCTAAAGAAAAGCTAGACAAAATAGTGTGTGGGCCTATCGACTTTCTGCAAATGTGTTGTTCTATGTGGATGAGGGAGACAAAAGGCAAAACTGTCTGTGATGAGTGCCTCCCCCAGAGGGGTTTGGGTGTGGGTAGTTTGGGGTTTTAATAGGGGGGTGTTCTTAAAAGAAGTGACAGTTTTGCC
>CM064557.1:4798590-4813590 GCA_032716605.1 Paralithodes platypus | reverse complement strand
TCATGTTTAGCCCCATTGCTTTTGATATTATAAAACGTTTGCCCCATTAGTTTAGTGATTTTAAGAACTTTCACCCCATATTAAGACCTTTCGTGCAATTCAGGTGTCGATATTATCCTGGCGAGCGATAGCGAGCCTGTAATTTAAGAGGAACCGGCCTTTGGCCGGGACATTTTTCTACCGAAAAATGTACAAATTTATCTTGAAAGGGACTCAAGGGGGTGTAATTTTAAGCTTGATGGAGGTCTAGGGAACAAACTAAATACCTCCCCTTAAAGGTGTATGCACAAGCCTACGATACAATTTCGCCGTAGCTGTTCAGAGCGTGTTGGGAAGACAAATGTATGAATATTGAATTGGACAATAGGTAAACAAATGCTAACGGAGAATATTACCCACCCAACCTCAGATTCGCGGATGACCTAATTCTTTCCAGCGACTCAGGGGAAGAGTTACACCAAATGATGGATGATTTAAACACAGAAAGCATTATTTTAAGTAGCACTGAACATTAATAGAAATACAACCAAGATTAAGGGGAGGTATTTAGTTTGTTCCCTAGACCTCCATCAAGCTTAAAATTACACCCCCTTGAGTCCCTACCAAGATAAATTTGTAAATTTTTCGGTAGAAAAATGTCCCGGCCGAAGGCCGTCTCCTCTTAAATTACAGGCTCGCTATCGCTCGCCAGGATAAAATCGACACCTGAATGGCACGAAAGGTCTTAAAATGGGGTGAAAGTTCTTAAAATCGCCAAACTAACGGGGCGAACGTTTTGTAATATCAAAAGCAATGGGGCTAAACATAAGGGAGAAAGGGGTCAAGAAAAAAATCCCTCAAGTGGTACTCTCCCCTTAAGAAGTGATAGAAGCAGTTGAAGAAAGCATATTCCTAGGCCATGTTATAAAGGCAAACGCAGATCACTCCAGGTCAATCAAGCGAAGGCTAGGCATGGGATGGAGTGCATTTGGTAAACAGAGCTCTTATGATAAGCAAGTTACCCCTTTCATTAAACAAAGGAAAGACTATAACCAATGTGTCCTGTGTTAAGCCGGAGTTACACGAGCCCTTTTTCGAGCAATTTTTACGAGCAATTATGGTCTGGAAGCTTAAAAAAATACACTTTATCAGAATTCAGCCGCCTAACATAATCTACCTTCAGTCTAGTTACCGATACCAGTGCCAAAAACTCCCAAAATAATAAGAGAAAAAAGTTGCTCATGAAAAATTTGACGGAAAAAGCGCTCATGTGACAGCCGCTTTAAGGGGAGGTCTCCACTTGAGGGATTTTTTGCTTGACCCCTTTCTCCCTCATGTTTAGCCCCATTGCTTTTGATATTATAAAAAGTTTGCCCCATTAGTTTAGCGATTTTAAGAACTTTCACCCCATATTAAGACCTTTCGTGCAATTCAGGTGTCGATTTTATCTTGGCGAGCGATAGCGAGCCTGTAATTTAAGAGGAATCGGCCTTCGGCCGGGACATTTTTCTACCGAAAAATGTACAAATTTATCTTGAAAGGTACTCAAGGGAGTGTAATTTTAAGCTTGATGGAGGTCTAGGAAACAAACTAAATACCTCCCCTTAATCTATCGATCAGAAACTTGGGGAGTACCGGTATATTACAAGTGTTTAGCACGTAAACCTAGGAGTGCCCAAAGAGGAATGGAGAGGATAATGTTAGGCAAAACTTGGAGAGACAAGAAGAGAGCTTCTTGGATAAGAGAAACAAAAGTAGAATATATTCTCATTAGGCCTACTAGAACAAAAAAGCGAGAGGGCAGGTCATATATTTAGAAGAGATAAGAAATGGAGCAACAGAATGGGAACCTAAAGATGGAGCTAGAGGAAGGGGTAGACAGAGAACCAGATGGAGGGATGGGAGAGGTTAACATCTGACCGGTTAAAGTGGAAAAGTATGTTAAGAGGCCTTTGTCCTGCAGTGGACTAACTCAGGCTGATGATGATGATGATTGACCCCCCAACAGTGTATAGACTGTCCCGCAACCCACCCACTTTCAACAGTGTATAGACTGCCCCGCAACCCACCCACTTTCAACAGTGTATAGACATGCCCCGCAACCCACCCACTTTCAACAGTGTATAGACATGCCCCGCAACCCACCCACTTTCAACAGTGTATAGACATGCCCCGCAACCCACCCACTTTCAACAGTGTATAGACATGCCCCGCAACCCACCCACTTTCAACAGTGTATAGACATGCCCCGCAACCCACCCACTTTCAACAGTGTATAGACATGCCCCGCAACCCACCCACTTTCAACAGTGTATAGACATGCCCCGCAACCCACCCACTTTCAACAGTGTATAGACATGCCCCGCAACCCACCCACTTTCAACAGTGTATAGACATGCCCCGCAACCCACCCACTTTCAACAGTGTATAGACATGCCCCGCAACCCACCCACTTTCAACAGTGTATAGACATGCCCCGCAACCCACCCACTTTCAACAGTGTATAGACTGTCCCTGCAACCCACCCACTTTCAACAGTGTATAGACTGTCCCCGCAACCCACCCACTTTCAACAGTGTATAGACTGCCTCGCAACCCACCCACTTTCAACAGTGTATAGACTGTCCCGCAACCCACCCACTTTCAACAGTGTATATAGACTGTCCCGCAACCCACCCACTTTCAACAGTGTATAGACTGTCCCGCAACCCACCCACTTTCAACAGTGTATATAGACTGTCCCGCAACCCACCCACTTTCAACAGTGTATATAGACTGTCCCGCAACCCACCCACTTTCAACAGTGTATAGACTGTCCCGCAACCCACCCACTTTCAACAGTGTATAGACTGTCCCGCAACCCACCCACTTTCAACAGTGTATAGACTGCCTCGCAACCCACCCACTTTCAACAGTGTATATAGACTGTCCCGCAACCCACCCACTTTCAACAGTATATAGACTGTCCCGCAACCCACCCACTTTCAACAGTGTATAGACTGTCCCGCAACCCACCCACTTTCAACAGTGTATATAGACTGTCCCGCAACCCACCCACTTTCAACAGTGTATAGACTGTCCCGCAACCCACCCACTTTCAACAGTGTATAGACTGTCCCGCAACCCACCCACTTTCAACAGTGTATATAGACTGTCCCGCAACCCACCCACTTTCAACAGTGTATAGACTGTCCCGCAACCCACCCACTTTCAACAGTGTATATATAGACTGCCCCGCAACCCACCCACTTTCAACAGTGTATATATAGACTGCCCCGCAACCCACCCACTTTCAACAGTGTATAGACTGCCCCGCAATACCCACCCACATTTCAACAGTGTATAGACCTTTCCACCCGCAAACCCCACCCACTTTTGCAACAGTGTATAGACTGCCCCGCAACCCACCCACTTTCAACAGTGTATAGACTGTCCCGCAACCCACCCAGTTTCAACAGTGTATAGACTGCCCCGCAACCCACCCACTTTCAAAACACTAGCATTGTCGTCCTCAATCAGTATTACCCCCAGCCACAACTTAGCCATAAAAGGTAAACAAACAAAAAAACAGCTGATTGCAATTATGTAGATCCACCCCCCACCTCCCTCTCCCAGGCTGGAAGGGGTGTGACCTCATTGGTAAAGGAAGGAAGGAAGGAGAGAGAGAGAGAGAGAGAGAGAGAGAGAGAGAGAGAGAGAGAGAGAGAGAGAGAGAGATAGAGAGAGAGATAGAGAGAGAGAGAGAGAGAGAGAGAGAGAGAGAGAGAGAGAGAGAGAGAGAGAGAGAGAGAGAGAAGGAAGAATACAAAGAATACTGGAAAACATGGAGGGAAGCAAGAATAATGGCAATGAATTCGGGTTGCAATAGAGGCATTGTCCGAAATTCAATATTCTCATTTGATCTCATATTCTCTCTCTCTCTCACACACACACCGCATCCACTTAACTAAATATAGGAGAATAAAACCTTTCTTGGGTGATATAAACAAAAACAAAACTGCAGTCCCCCTTAGATAGCTTAAAGATAGAAGCTGATCACATCCCTCGATCATATAATAGGCCTACAAATAATACCAATAACAACAACTATTATACCTTCCTTGGGTGTTGCAGGGATAGAACAAATTAAACCCCCTTTAGATATAGAGGTAAGCAAACACCTGATCACAACCCTTCACCATCAACTGAATAAATATATATTGGCTAAAATACTAATTGCAGGGTTAGTTGTGTATTATGTAAGATCGGTTATTCGGTATAGCGATGTATAAAATTTATGGTTTTTAATATGTATTTTAAATAATACGATCACCAATAACAAGTATACCTTTCTTGGGTGTTACAAAGAGAGAAAAATTTTTAGAGATAGAAGAAAGGTAACAATATAAATACCACAAACATCAACAACAATAATAGAAATAACAAAAACAATGCCTTTTTTTGGGTGTCATAAGGACAACATAATAATACAAGCCACCTTAGAGAGATATATAAATAGAAATCATAAAATAATACAAATACAAAAAACAACAACAATAAAATACCAATAACATCAACAATACCTTTCTTGGGTGTCGTAGGAATGAAAAACTGCAACCCTCCTTGCGTCTCAATCTGCTTACGAAGGGGCAACGAATACGCCGTTTCCGTGGGCGTACGTTGATGGCAATGAGAGCCGTTCGATTTGGGCGTAGCTGACCTCAAGCCGCCTTTACTTTCGGACGTGGGTGTGGGCGTGGTGGTAGGGACGAGGAACCTGATGGGCGCACTGGCGGGGGAAGTCATACAGCGGAAACGGGCTTGGGGTGAGGAACTGGGGGAAGTGGAGTGGGTGAATCTAGGCGAGATTTTTGGGGAATGGGATAATTTGGGCGATGATTGAGGCGAATGGGCGAATTTGGGCGTTGTTTGGGGGGAATGGGCGAATTTGCGCGGGAATTGCGGGGAATGAGTGACCTTGGGCGGTATCCTGGGCGAGTTGGCACCATTGCCCTGTGATGAAAGTGAGTTAGTAGCCTTGGTTTTGGACACTGGTGAATCAGAGGCCTTATTTATGGATGGGGGTGAATCAGAACCTTTTGATTTAGATTTTTTTTTGGATTTAACCTTGGCCTTATGTTCAGATTTGGACTTTATCTTGGGCGTGTTTCCAGGCTTCGATGTAAACTTAGCCGATTTACCCAGCTTATTTTTGGCCTTGAGCGAATTTTCCAGCTCGGTCTTGAACTCAGGCGTCGACTGCGAAGGTCTATGATTGCCCGGACTGTCATCGAGTGTGGGCGAAGGAAGTATAACCAGTTGAGGAGGTAGTTCACTATAAGACAAATCCTTAATTGACCCCTTCTTCTTGTTCTTCTTGGCCTTCTTCCGAGCCTTGGTATCATCATCCAGGGACTTTTCGCTGGTCTTGCCTCCTGAGTTGCCCATCTTGAAGAGGTTGTCTGCAGGTTTGAACTACTGCCACACAATGTTGTTTAACTTTAGGAAATCTTCAAGGTTTAATCTCTGAAGTACAATGATGTCTCAGCTTTATTCTGGAAATGCCACACAATTTCGTTCAACTTCAGGAACTCTTCAAGGTTTAATCTCTGAAGTACAATGATGTCTCAGCTTTATTCTGGAAATGCCACACAATTTCGTTCAACTTCAGGAACTCTTTAAGGTTTAATCTATGAGGTACAATGATCCCTCAGCTTTATTCTGGAAACACAATTTTGTTCAACTTCAGGAACTCTTCAAGGTTTAATCTATGAGGTACAATGATCTCTCAGCTTTATTCTGGAAACACAATTTTGTTCAACTTCAGGCACTCTTTAAAGTTTAATCTATGAAGTACAATGATGTCTCAGCTTTATTCTGGAAAACCTTAGACGCTTTTGTTCAGCTTAAGGAACTTTTTAAGGTTTAATCTATGATGTCTCTGCTTTATAGACGGTTTTTCTCAATCTAGATAAGGTCGCTCGGGTAAAGTTTTCACACTAGAACATGTTGGCCTCCCGAGTAAACTTTTCACACAAAAACGTCTTTCTTAATCCCTTTTGGCCAACATAATTCGATTGTTTTTGGTTTCTCAGGTAAACGTTTCACAGAACAACGTCTCTCTTAATCCCTTTTGGCCAACGTATTTCGCTTGTAAAGAATTTAGGGAAGGCCGTTCGGTGCCAAGGACGTGTTAACATTATCCCAGTCACTTTCACTAGCCACATAGACTGTTTAATATGTACACGTGTAGGCGTGAATATCTACCCTCCCTTTGCCGTTTATTTGTTGATATTTAAAGACAAAAAGGATGTACGGTAACAATAAACATCCTTCTTTCAAGATATACGTTTTGTTTATAATTAGTATCGTATATCGTCATTTAATGTTTCTAATAATCCATGTTTCAAGTTGGAACAAAGACAATTCGAACACTTTTCACCGTACATGGCGTCTGGTTTCAAGTATTCCAGAGAACTACCGTCAGACGATTTTAGTCAGCTTGGAAAGTAGCGTACCTTTCGTAATAAAAGGGTGAACACTTTTTAGTCCATTATTCCAGGAAGGTAACACTACCGGTAGGTATTTCCTTAAGGGGAGACTTTCATTTATGGATTGATTTATTAATTACCGGTATCTGTATTTATTATTATTATTATTATTATTTATTTTTTATTTTTTGTATTATTATTATTATTATTATTATTATTATTATTATTATTATTATTATTTCTTTATTTTATTAAGGTTTCTTATTTTGATTAGTTTCCTCCCGAGACCTCCACCACATTAGGCTACAGGATTGTTCATTATATTTAATTAACACCAATTATATACTTCAGAATCTCACAAAATCCAGCCTTTAACAGTATGTAGGTCAGGTAATACGTGACATCACCTTACAGCCTCTTTAATTAATTGAACTCCACATTATATTAACTTCAGGAACTCACAGAATCCGGTTTAAAGCAAGTCACTTTCACTTACACTAGAGACAAAAACGGCCACTTGTTCATTACCCACTGCACGCACGCCTCACATTTATATAACGGCACTTTATTACCAAATTGCTTGAAACCTACCACAATTCGATTCTTTTAGACACTGTATATATAACGATACAATTATGGTTCATATATTAAATCATGTCTTTGGAAGTGATTAAAATGGCCAACACAATGCTATTTCATGTTAATTGTCTTGTATTTCTTCTCACATTGTCTTTGGAAGTGATAAAATGGCCTAAGCAATGCGATTTCATGTTAATGGTCTTTTCTTCATTCTCATATTGTCTTTGGAAGTGATACAATGGCCAAAACAATGCTAGCGGTACTTCATATTTACATTTGTTTACTTTTCATCATAATCATGTCCACACAAAATAATTACACCCATAGTGATTTCATGTCATAGTCCACATTTCCATGAACAGGTATGTATTATCGTATATACTGGATTGTTCTGAAATTCAAATATATTTACAATTAACTTTCTATATACTGTATATTTGTCTTTATATTAAAGTTCATTTACAAATACTGTTCTCTTTGTTTACAATTTAGTATACTTTGTCCTGAGGATGCATCATAATTATATAAAAGAACACAATTTTGTTATGAGGTTTTCAAAAGGTTCACATCACTTAATAATATCAAACTTGTGTCTGTAGTCTAGTTTGTATCAATGTGACACTGTTGATGTATTTATAGAGCGAGGAAGCCTGTTAGCGATGTATAATCCTTAGCAAGGCACTTCCAAACATCACCACAGTTTTACTTCATGGGTTTCAAAAGGTTCACATCACTATATATATAATTTCAAACTTTTTCTCTAGTCTTGCTTGTATTAATATGGCACTGTTGATATATCTAAAGAGCGGAGAAGGCTGTTAGTACGTCGACTCAGAGCGAAGAGCCTTGCAGGACTCTCAGATGATGTGAGTGTGTGTGTACGTCTGTGTGTGTGTACGTGTGAGGTAGCCAGGTGGTGGTATCGTGTGTGCAGGTTTGTTATGTATATACTCTCTCTCTCTCTCTCTCTCTCTGATATAATAATTTGTTTAATCGTTATTGAGGATTTTGTTTGTTTTTGCCATTTCGAGCAATTCATTTTTAGTTTGTCCCCTAACCTACCGGTAACAAAAACGCCTTCCCAGGTGTCCTTCAAACTAAAAAATGCCCACACAGATCCCTTCGAAGCTAGATTCGCTATTGTATTGTTGTGTCGGCATACTCAACACACACACACATACACCCACACTAACAGACTCTTGCAATTACTCTCAAGATACAACACACGAATATGACCCAATAGACGAGAATAATAAACAATCTCTCTTTCTCTCTCTCCCCCCCCCCCCCCAACCTAAAGAGTGCACTTAACCCCTTGGGGATTATGAAGCATATTAGCAGTTTAATAAGGACTATCAATATACGATTTGTAAAAGGTTGGACAGATATAGACTGTCTTAATTAACCCAAGACTAACTTCCACGCACCCTTAAAAAAAAATAAAAAAATAAAATCCTAATAATGACCAGATAGTAGGAAAGAAACACGTCTTCAAATAGCACAACAAAATTAACCCCTTGAAGATCTAAGAAGACACTATTCTGGGTTATCATTAAGAGACTTTATGCAGCTTAGGAAGGATCTCTAGGACTCAGAGTAAAAGCCATCTCAGGGTATCAAACCGGGACGACGTGAATTGTGAAATTAATTATAATATAGATTAATGAAACAAAAGGCTTTCTTTTCTACTTTGTCAAGAATTGTTGCATGAGAGGGTCCTCCCCACACATGCGAACAATACTCAATACATGGACGCACTGTGCCCCTGTACAGAGCAAGAAGCTGTGCAGGGGTAAAGAACCCCCGGAGCCGGTTGAGCACACCCAGCTTCTGGAAGACTATTTTAGCAAGGGTGGAAATATGATCTATCCAAGTGAGATCAGAAGAATAAGAGACGATGAAGGGTTGATTTGTGTATTGGTAAAGTATAAGGGACAGACATGTGGGAGTTCTTGACAAATATATGAAGAAATTAGGTTTTGAAAGTAACAAGACTTTCTCTGACCCAAATGGAAATGGTCAATAGGTCAGAAGATAAGAGTTCTATGGCATCATCACATGAATTTTTGAGTGATTGCTTGCTGGAGGTTCTGAAAAACTAGTTGAATAGTGTAAGGTAGAGTCATCAGCATATGAATGGATAGGACTGGAGGTACGGTACAGTTGAGAAGATCATTAATGAATATTAAAAAGACAAATGGAGATAGGAGAGAACCCTGAGGAACACAGGAGTTGATAGGTTGAGGAAGTGAACGATGGCCGTCCACAACCGCAGTTATGGAACAGCCAGAAAGGAAATTAGAGATAAAGGCACAGATAGAGGGATAGAAACCGAAGGAGAGTAGTTTAGAAATTAGAGATTTGTGCCACACCCTATCAAAGGCCTTCGATATGTCTAGCGCAATAGAAAAGGTCTCACCGAAGTCCCGAAAGGAGGATGACCAAGAGTTAGTAAGACATGAAAGAAGAACACCAGTAGAGCGACCCCTAAGGAATCCATGCTGGCGATCTAAGAGTAGATTATGAGAAGTGAGATGTTTAATAAATTTGGAAGTAAGAATAGTTTCAAAAACTATAGATACAAGAGATGAGAGCAATTGGACGATAGTTGGAGGGGTTGAGAGCGGTCACCCTTCTTTGGGATAGGTTGAATGAGAACAAACTTCCAGCAAGAAGGGAAGATGTTAGGAGAGACAGACGAAAGAGTTTGCTTAGGCAGGGAGTCAGCACGGAAGCACAGTTTTTGAGTACAACAGGAGGAACACCATCCGGACTGTACGTGTTCTTAGTACTGTATTAAGCCCAGAGAGGGTAGAAAGTACATATTTAGAAGAGATTAGGATATTAGGCGTAAGAAGGGGGTGGAGAGGGAGGAATTGCACCGGAATTATCCAAGGTGGAGTTTCTAGCGAAATTTTGGGCGAAGAGTTCAGCTTTGTAAGAGGAAGAAGTGATGGTAGTGCCATCAGAGTGGAAAAGAGGAAGAGCTAGAGTTGGATAGTTCAGTGCATTTATTATTGATGCAAGAGTGTGGATCCTCTTGACTTCCTAATATCCTTCCCAAACTGAATAATAGTCTTATTTGCTGGAAGGGTAAAATGTAAACACTGAAACGAAGAAAAGAATCAAGTAACCGCTATGAATTTACTGCTCTCGTTAGGTCTCATCACGACTGTTTGATATACCGTATATATTTTGTCATTGGGATTTACACACACACACACACACACACACACACACACACACGAGCGTGGAAAGACACATAGGCCTACCTACACGGTACACCACACCTGGACGTACACAGGCACACACCACCTGGACGTACACATACACACACCACTTGGACGTACACAAACACGCACCACCTGGATGTACACATACACACACCACTTGGACGTACACAATACACTAATTACACATAATAACGTACACAAACACAGGCACACACCACCTGGACGTACACAGACACGCACCACCTGGATGTACACATACACACACCACTTGGACGTACACAATACACTAATTACACATAACGTACACAAACTGCCCCTAGAACGCACACAAACACCACCTGGCGACCGTGACAGTTGCAGGAGGACTGGAGTGGGTGGTGGTGGTTGGTGGTGGTGGGTAGAGAGAGAGCGAGAGAGAGAAACCACATGTACAGTCAAGGTAGAAACTTCGTGTACCGGTACCCTCTCACATAATCCATGACACAAGTATATGCATGTATTATGATTTATGAATGCTATTACGTGTAGCCTACATTAATAATAACAATATAACTATTATACATTATAATTAAGAGTCATGCATATATCAATCCTCATGGCTGTATGTAAGTAAATATCATGAATGTTTGGTAGTGACTGTAGAGGATGGAGGCCGCTGTAGAACAATAGTCAACACATTATACTTGGAAGCCATATGAGTCAATAGGTCAACCCAAACGTGAGCCACAATGCTGCTCCACGGATTATATGTAAAAGGTTGTATAATATATACAGGGAGTACACAAACAAAATCCTGGAGAGAAACTACTACACCCCGTGGAAGAAGGTAAGAGTTATCAAGAGGTCAGGAGGTGAAGAACATAATAAAAGGCCAAGAGGAAGAGGTGGATTCAAGGCCAAAGAAACTAACGCTTTTATTCTTAAAAAATGTCTTTCATAATTTCATTAATCGATTTTAGGAGTATGGTTGGTTGTTGGAAGGGACATAATAATTTCACAGCGCCTGACACCGAGCGATTACCGTAAAGTGGGAATGAGTTGTGGGCATTTGTTGGCAAAAATATATGGAAATGTGATGTATGATTAATTTGATTTAGTGTAGCCTACTTACAGGTGTATTTAACCCCTTCTGTACCGGAACCGTCCTTTTAACATTATTCTGGCTACTATTAGACGATTAAATTCAGTTTAAAAAGGGCCTTCAGCAATTAACATGCTTTGGAATATCTCATTTAACCCTTTTCACTACCACAGATCCTTTTAAAGCTGCACACAATCGTCTAAATATAGCTAAACATTACTTAAAGAGACGTCGCCGGTACAGAAGGGGTTAAAACCGACAGAGTACGGTATTAGTACCGTACTCTCATTTCTCAAGGTAGCGTAATTTTTCAAGTTATTTCGTCCATTAACAACATTGCGAAGGGAAAGTATTGTTTAAGAATACCGTACAGCTATAAGGTTATTAACACACACACCACACACACACCAGAGCGGTTGGCGTTTATCAGTACATATCAATTTGGTGCATGCTTACGAGTACATTTTTCGATTTTTAAACCTAAATTACACTAACCTAACCTAACCGAAAACACTCCATTTCAACGTATTTTAAAGAGGTGTGTACCGATTAACTGTCGCCCCAAACCTAATGTACCTGTAAACCTACAAATATCCAGAGATTTGTACCAATAAACACACAACCGCTCGTCCACACACACACACACACACACAAAGTGACTGTGTATAACGGTACATATCCGGTACGTTGCTTATGTACCGGTATGCTTCCCAGTATACTTCCGATGTTTACACCTAAATAAGACTATCTAGATCAAACTTCAGCCGGTATCACACGAGCGCTTTTTCCCTCAACATTTATCCTTGACACTGGTCTGGCAGCTTATAAGGTTAACATTTATAACATTTCTGCTGCCTACATTCATCTATCATCAGTCTAGTTTCCGATACCCGTGCAAAATAGTCAAGAAATGTTGCCAGAAAAGGATTGATTATCGATTGTTGATTATAAAAGCTCTCGTGTGATACCGGTTTTAACCTAACCTAACTTACCGAACCTAAAACGCTATTTCAAAGGATTTAAAAGATGTGTGTACACTTAAACTGTCTCTCCAAACTACATGTACAATCGGGGATATTAAGTGTTGTCATAGATTCCAGTGGTTTTCGCTCAACAAGTGTTATTGGTATCTTTATAGTTACTGGGAAAAGTGCTTATCCCTCAGTGTATTAGTCAGTGTCCGAAACTTTGTGAAATATCTGACAACACTTATTAACCTCGACTGTACCTGCAAACCTACATATGGTGTCAATGTAACAATGTTATATACTACCGGTACCTTTAAACACACCACACACACACACACACACACACACACACACACACACACACACACGGCGGAGACAAATTGGGCTTGTCTCCTTTCATGTGTTAGCCTCAGTTCACCTAGCTGTAAATAGGTACCTGGAATAAGTGGACGACGTTGTGACGTCCCATCTGGGGTTGGCAAAAATGGTACAAGGCGAGATGGGTATCATATGGTTCACCTAAGCTGATGGTTACCTAAGCCTTCGGGCGAGACGGTACCGTCTATAGTGAGAATGGTACCATACAGATCCACCCTAAGCCTTCGTTTCCGATGTCGCCAATTGGCTAAAAATACAGACTACACACACATCCACAGCCATTCCAACGATACATATAACACCTACACATATAGGAGGCGGGAAATAACGAGCATGCTCACTCCCGCAATACAACTAGAGTAAGTACACACACACACACTACCACACCACGCAGGGTATGGTAATTAGCCTAACCTTGGAGCAGCTTAAGGAGGTATTACTCGCTTTTTCTGGACCCCCTTCTCCCTCATGTTTAGCATATTAGTTTCATTAGTTTGGCGATTGTAATACCTTTCGCCTCATTTCGTTGTCAATTTCAAGAACTTTCATGCCATTTAGGTGTCGATTTTTTCCTGGCGATCGATAGCGAGCCTGTAATTTTAAGAGGAGCCGGCCTTTGGCCGGGACAATTTTCTACCGAAAAATGTACAAATTTATTATGAAGGGGGGGGGGGGTCTAAGGAGTGTTTTTATAAGCTTGATGGAAGTCTAGCGATGAAACTAAAAAATAAATGAGTAAATGAATTGCCTTAATAGACTAAACAACCAAGTAGTAACCCCCTTAAGCTTCCCTGGGCTATAAGATAAACACACTCAGCTCATTATGTAAATCCTAAATATATATATACAAAATATTCGTGTCTATAGGTACGCCAGATATCCTGACCTCCTAACCTCTTATTAAACCCACACTGTACCAAGGGACGTCATTTTGATCATATTCTGAATACCGTATCGCTAAGTATCGACAGTAAGAAATATACAATTTTACATACCGGTACCCTAAAATAGAGAAAGAGAAAGAGAGAGAGAGAAAGAGAAAGAAATAGAGAGAGTGTGTGTGTGTGTTTCTATAGACTACCATCAAAGGACTCAATAGGGGGACCATTTACCTGTATAGAACGTCTGTATACCAAGCTAGAGGCAACACGGGGCTTTGAGACTATATCTATAACGGAGAGAGAGAGAGTGTGTATAAGACAGAAAGTGTGAGAGTGAGTGAGAGATTGTGTGTGAGAGAGAGACTGAGTGAGAGAGCGTGAGCGTGTGAGTGTGTGTGTGTGTGCAAGAGGGTGCGTGTGTGTGCGTGTATAACCGCAGGACCGTGTTCCTCATATAACAATACTTGAAAGAGCCAACAACACCAGTATTGAGACCCTTATCATCAAACAACAACTCAGATGGGTTGGGCATGTCATCCGTAGCCAGAGGAGAGACTACCTCATAACATAATATATGGACAGCTGCATGAAGGCCGCAGAGCAGCTGGAGGACCAAAATTAAGATACAAAGACAGTATAAAGAAAATACTAAAAAGGTGCAATATACAAACCAGCTGCACTTGAAAACTTAGCATCAGATAGACCACTATGGCGCTCACACTGCCAGCAAGGAGCGAAGGAACTGGAACGTCAGAGGAAACACCACCAGCAGGAGAAGAGGGCCCGGAGACATGCACGCCGGGCACAACCAGCACCTCCTAACCCGGACTACCAGTGCCCAGACTGTGGCAGGAGAAGAGGGCCCGGAGACATGCACGCCGGGAACAACCAGCACCTCCTAACCCGGACTACCAGTGCCCAGACTGTGGCAGGAGAAGAGGGCCCGGAGACATGCACGCCGGGAACAACCAGCACCTCCTAACCCGGACTACCAGTGCCCAGACTGTGGCAGGAGAAGAGGGCCCGGAGACATGCACGCCGGGAACAACCAGCACCTCCTAACCCGGACTACCAGTGCCCAGACTGTGGCAGGAGAAGAGGGCCCGGAGACATGCACGCCGGGAACAACCAGCACCTCCTAACCGGACTACCAGTGCCCAGACTGTGGCAGGAGAAGAGGGCCCGGAGACATGCACGCCGGGAACAACCAGCACCTCCTAACCCGGACTACCAGTGCCCAGACTGTGGCAGGAGAAGAGGGCCCGGAGACATGCACGCCGGGAACAACCAGCACCTCCTAACCCGGACTACCAGTGCTCAGACTGTGGCAGGATATGTGCATCACGGATAAGACTCTACAGTCATCGTAGAACTCACAACAGATGAATGCAGGAAGGGAACGTCATCATCGGACTACGATGGACTACCATA
>CM064557.1:4728590-4796090 GCA_032716605.1 Paralithodes platypus | reverse complement strand
ATAGTTAAGTTTACCCTCATCTCTGCTAAATTGGTGAGAATTGAGTTCGGTCCAAGTGATAGCCTACTGTACACGTTCAACCATTAGGCCTACATTATTTGTCAAACTAAGATTATTAATTTGTAAACATAATTATGGCAACAACAACAACCACTTTTGTTTAACTGACATACCGGTAGACCTACAGTACCGTACATGCGCAAACAATACGACTCAGGTGTTTTAGTTATGAACACACACACACACACACACAACAGGGGGCGTCGCTCTCCTCGGTGATAATGTGTGGCAAGAACAAAAGTCCCACATACACAACCCCCCCCCCCCCCCCCCCCCCCCACCCCCCCCCCCCCCCCCCGGAGCGATTGGCGTTTATCGGTACATATCAATTTGGTGCATGCTTAAGAGTACATTTTTCGATTTTTAAACCTAAATTACACTAACGTAACCTAACCTAACCGAAAACACTCCATTTTAACGTATTTTAAAGAGGTGTGTACCGATTAACTGTCGCCCCAAACCTCATGTACCTGTAAACCTACAAATATCCAGAGATTTGTACCAATAAACACACAACCGCTCGTACACACACACACACACACACTAAAGGGTTCACTCTAGAATAAAGTACCGGTATATTGAAGTAGGAATGGATACGTCTGAAGGCAAGTGGAGGGGACGGTGGTAAGTGGATACAGGTGGATGATTCTGAGTGTGTGGTATGTGTGTATTATGTATGTATGTATGTGTGTGAATGTGTGTATTATGTATGTGTGTGTGTGTGTGTATTTTGGAGGAGGCAGGGGTGGGGTTAGCTACAGGTCTAGTGTTAGGTTAGGATAGGTTGGTGCAGTAAGATAAAAGGGACCGGGTAAACCATTTCAACCAGTAGCTCTCAACCAGTACCAAATCAACCAATACGGTTAGGTTAGGTTAGGTTAGGTTAGGTTAGTACTATATTTTGGCACTGGTTTGATTGATCTGGGTTAATTTGGCACTGGCTGAGATGGTCTACTGGTTGAGATGACATGGAACCCTCATCCAAACAGCGGCGCAAGGGTGTCAAAACAAAGCCGAGTCCATTATTTTTAGTCTTTGCTATTGTCTATGCAAATATAAAATTATGGTTTACAGTTAAAATAATTTATTTGGAAGTGATAACATGGCCAAAACAATGCTATTTCATACTCATGCAAGTCTTCCAACAAAATTGCTCTGGTTTAAGGGGGGGGTGACCTGTTTTTGTTCTGTCCTTTTCTATCTTTCTCTGGCTTGTATTCATTTGGCCCCATTCAGCCTACTGTTTTAAGACGTTTATCCCCATCCAGGTGTAATCTTTTTTACTGGGGAGCGGTAGCGAGCCAGCATATTTTTTTATTTTTGTTTTACAGCAGGCTAAATTTGTACATTTTTCGATAGAAAAATGTCTCCGGCGAAGCCGGATTTCTTCATATAATGATGGCTCGCTATCGCTCGCCAGGAAGAAATCGACACCTAGATGGGGATAAACGTCTTAAAATAGTTGCCTGAATGGGGCCGAATGGATACAAGCCAGAGAAAGAGAGAAAAGGACAGAAAAAAAACACAGGTCACCCCCCCCTTAACACCCTGCAGTGGCTTGATCTTCAACTTGGATACATGGCAATTATAAGACACTAGTAAATATCTATCTAGCCTATCTACCAATATATTTATCTAGTCTTTAGCTAGTGATGTAGTTTTTGTTTTCACTTTGACCAGCATCATATCTATCGTAATGATTAAATAATGAGAGAGAGAGAGAGAGAGAGAGAGAGAGAGAGAGAGACGGTAGAGAGAGAGAGAGAGACGGAGATAGAAGAGAGAAGAGAGAGGAGAGAGAGAGTAAGAGAGAGAGAGAGAGAGAGAGAGAGAGAGAGGAGGAGAGAGAGAGAGAGAGAGAGAGAGAGAGAGAGAGAGAGAGAGAGAGAGAGAGAGAGACGGTAGAGAGAGAGAGAGAGAGAGAGAGAGACGGTAGAGAGAGAGAGAGACGGTAGAGAGAGAGAGAGACGGTAGAGAGAGAGAGAGACGGTAGAGAGAGAGAGAGAGAGAGAGAGACGGTAGAGAGAGAGAGAGAGACGGTAGAGAGAGAGAGACGGTAGAGAGAGACATATATAGAGACAGAGAGAGAAGGGGGAGAGGAGAGGTGAGGGCCAGCCAGTGGTGAGTCATCCCTCCTCCTCCTCCTCCTCCCCTACCAGCAAATCTCCACAATATAAGATTATATACACTATTTGACGAGAGACTGTGGGAAATACGAGTAAAGTGACACAGATACCTCCCCCCCCCCCCCCTCCCTCACTATCAAACGTAAACATCCTTCCTAAACTGCCTAAAATCGTCTGAAGGCAGTGTACTTGTCAACTCGTGCCAGCAGCCTCCGAAACTCACCTGACAAGTTTGCATCTTTTTTGTCTAGGTATTAGGTAATTGGATAAACAGTTCATGGTGACAAACGAAAGCCGAAGCCATAATTCTAGTCTTTAGTATCGGTATTGGATGTCAAGATTAAATGTTAGTCGTTAGTTAACCCTTTCACGCATTTATGACGCAGAGGTTGCCAGATTAGCAATAAGAAATAGAGTTCTCTCACTCTTATAATTACCTCTCCAAAATTAGTTTTCTGCCCACAGCTAACTCAAAGACAACTGCAGAGGTTGAAGTAACTAAACTAAAGGTTTCTAAATACCCCTGATGGTAACAAAGGCTTTAAAGTATCCCCAATAGGCTCAACACAGCTAACTCAAAGACAACTGCAGAGGTTGAAGTAACTAAACTAAAGGTTTCTAAATACCCCTGATGGTAACAAAGGCTTTAAAGTATCCCCAAATAGGCTCAACATAGCTAACTCAAAGACAACTGCAGAGGTTGAAGTAACTAAACTAAAGGTTTATAAATACCCCTGATGGTAACAAAGGCTTTAAAGTATCCTCAATAGACTCAAAATCGCGTCATATGTCGGAGAGAGTTAATGCTCCACAGTTGTTGTTATGGGTTTGGATTCTTTGGATGTAAACAAAACAAAGCAACTCCCTGTAACGAAATGTTCCAACATATTCTGGTTACCATTATACGAGTGTATTTACCGTAGCTTAGTATCTATCTCTGGGGTTCAAAGGGGTAAATACTGTCATACAATAAACCCTCTGAATAACCTACGTCCTTCTTAAGGGGAGGTATATAGTTTGTTCCCTAGACCTCCATCAAGCTTAAAATTACACCCCCTTGAGTCCCTTTCAAGATAAATTTGTACATTTTTCGGTAGAAAAATGTCCCGGCCAAAGGCCGGTTCCTCTTAAATTACAGGCTCGCTATCGCTCGCCAGGATAAAATTTACACCTGAATGGCACGAAAGGTCTTAATATGGGGTGAAAGTTCTTAAAATCGCTAAACTAATGGGGCAAACGTTTTATAATATCCAAAGCAATGGGGCTAAACATGAGGGAGAAAGGGGTCAAGAAAACAATCCCTCAAGTAGAGATCTCCCCTTAAACTGCATAAAATCATCTAATGTTCACCAGAATCAAAGGGGAAAGGGCGTCATCGTGCTGAAGGGGTTACCATACAAAAAACAGACTCAATATTAGTGTAACCTAACTGAATATATATATATATATATATATATATATATATATATATATATATAGATAGAGAGAGAGACAATAGAAGGTAAACAAATAAATCCTGCCATAAACCACACGAGACAAGAATGTGGGTCAAAACAAAGGTTAGGGGACGTGGAGGACGGGGAGAAAGGTAGGTGACTGACAGAGACACCTCCCCCCTCCTTCCCCTTCATACATACATACATACATACAGACAACCCCCCCCCCTCCCACACACAGACCAAAACTGCTTCCTTCCTCCCACTCCACCTGAGACATATACTGTATACGGTACAGACCCTCTCCTTCCCTTTCATACATACATAGACCACCCCCCACCACTGTCTCCTTCCTCCCACTCCACCTGAGACATATACTGTATACGGTACAGACCCTCTCCTTCCCTTTCATACATACATAGACACCCCACCCCCCCACCACTGTCTCCTTCCTCCAACTCCACCCAAGACATATATATACAGACCCCCCCCCCTTTCATACATACAGACCATACAGGTTCATACATGAACCCAGACCAGCTTTAGGCCATCCACTGACTCACACCTCCTCTCACCACAGAAGCAGTAACCTTTAACTGCCACACAACCTTGATAATTATTATCTAACTTTACACAACTGAATCCATCTTAAATATCAAGTTGGAATACAAGTTACAACTTACAACGTAGAACACAAGCCTTGAGCATGGCAGTAGAAGACATAAAACCCATGACTAAATTTGGTGGTATGACACTTGACAGCGATACGTTGCGAAAAAAGGGAAAGACAAAATAGCAAAACATAAATTTAAAAAGCTGTCCGGAATATTGTGGTGTGAATCCGCCAAACGGGACTGTGAAGGGAGAGAGACAGACAGACGATCTCCTTGGTCATGAACCTATAGGGCTACTGTACTGTACTGGACTCACAGCAGCACCACCTCTCACGGTCTCACCACCACAATGCAATACCTCATTTGCCCCCACCCCTATAGGTTACCTCAACCTGTCAGGAAAAGTGTGGTGTGCATCCAGTAACTATCAGGCTTTGAACTATCTCACAACCCTTTTAATACCATAGATCCTTCTTAATCTGCACAACATCGTCTAAATATAGCTAGAATAATATACAAAAATATGTCGCTGGTATAGAAGGGGTTAAGTGACAGACAGACAGACGATCTCCTTGGTCATGAACCTATAGGGCTCCTCCTGACTGACTCACAGCACCACCACCTCTCACCACCACAATGCACCTTATTCTTTTATATAATAGAGAGAGAGAGAATTTTGAATTTGAAACTTGATTGAAGTGATACTGCAATAATATACAGTACGATAAATACCAATATAAAGTGCATATGTACATTGGGGGAGGGGGGTGGGAGGCATCAACACTTTAAGGACCTATAACAATGAAGAAACCGACTCGAATAATTATACGATATACCGGTAATCAAAATCGCCACCTCATCAAATATACGACATTCACAAAGTCAATAGGCTAATATGCCACGTCAAAAGAAGCAGGCACTTTCATTTTCAGGAGACAGTGTTGGGGTGAAGGGGTTTGTGATGCCCTTGACTCAACCAACAGTAGGTCTGTCTGTGTGAAGGTCTGTGTGTGTGTGTAGGTGTGTGTGTAGGTGTGTGTAGATGTATGTAGGTGTGTGTAGGTGTGTGTAGATGTAGGTGTACGTGTGTACGTGTAGGTGTGTGTGTATGTAGGTGTGTGTAGATGTATGTAGGTGTAGGTGTAGGTGTGTGTGTGTGGGTGTGTGTGTGTGTAGATGTATGTAGGTGTGTGTGTAGGTGTGTAGGTAGGTGTGTGTAGGTGTGTGTAGATGTATGTAGGTGTAGGTGTGTAGGTGTAGGTATACTGTGTGTGTGTGTGTGTGTGTGTGTGTGTGTGTGTGTGTAGGTAGGTGTGTGTAGATGTATGTAGGTGTAGGTGTGTGGGTGTGTGTGTAGGTGTAGGTGGGTGTGGGTGTGGGTGTGTGTGTAGATGTATGTAGGTGTGTATGTAGGTGTGTAGGTGTGTGTGTCGCACAAAATATAATTCCATCAGGCACATACCGGTAGGGGACCCCTGTTTAATGATTGGGGTGGCCGACTGGAGACAAGAGTTGCCATACAATAAAACCCGGTATCTTTTTGCTTTTCTACAATCAGTGAGTAAATATCCATTCGTTAAGGGGAGGTATTTAGTTTGTTCCCTAGACCTCCATCAACCTTAAAATTACACCCCCTTGAGTTCCTTTCAAGATAAATTTGTACATTTTTCGGTAGAAAAATTTCCCGGCCAAAGGCCGGTTCCTCTTAAATTACAGGCTCGCTATCGCTCGCCAGGATAACATTGACACCTGAATTGCACGAAAGGTCTTAATATGGGGTGAAAGTTCTTAAAATCGCTAAACTAATGGGGCAAACGTTTCACAATATCAAAAGCAACGGGACTAAACATGAGGGAGAAAGGGGTCAAGAAAAAAATCCCTCAAGTGGAAATCTGCCCTTAACATGGATTGTCATAAATCTCTCTGTATATGAACCTCCTAATATAAGGAGGAACATCTTAGTAACAACACATGCCGTTTATATTATACCGGGTATACTGTATAAATTATGTTGTCAACTTTTCTTAGGCTGTTTAATCACATCTCTCCCTCTGGAACACAATAAATTAAACCAATTCAAATATGCCATCGAGGGGGATAAATAATACCCACCCTCCCCCCACCCCCCTCTCTCCCACGGTTGGTCATTGATTTGTTTACATCGATGACGTCACAATATCGACTGGGTGCGCCCCGTCCTACACGTGGTGGTGACCCTTCAGTAAACAGAGACTACCTACGTGGATTATAGGACAACTCGGCCAAGACTTTAAAAGCTCTCCTTCTCCCTCATGTTTAGCCACAATAGTGTTGAGATCTTAAGACGTTCCCTTTCGTGCCATTTAGGTGTCAATATTATTCCTGGCGAGCGATAGCGAGCCTGTAATTATAAGAGGAACGTGCTTATTTAAGCCTGATGGAGATCTGGGGCGGAAACTAAAAAAAGTACCCGTAACTAGTCTATTCACTGAAAGTAGGCCAGAAATCGTAATTAACCTCTTGTACCTCGGAAAAAGCTGGAACAAACGAGCTGTAATTTTCCACACTTATATAGCCTACTGGTCGACTCTTCCCAAATGGTAGAAATAACAGGTTGGATTCGGAATTTCGGGTATACCTATATTGAACATGGTACCGTATATATAGTACGGTAACCATTTCAACCAGTAGTTACCACTCACTCACTCACTCTCTCTCCCTCGCTCGCTCCACTAGCGTCATCACCCATAAGGTACATTTTAATTACCGGTAGTAATAATTTCAACCAGTACTGGTACTGGTAGTTATATTTAAACTAGTACCGGTAACCACTTCAACCAGTACTGGATATTTAAACTAATCATTTCAACCAATAGATCTAATAATGAGACAAAGGATTTAGCTTTGGGATTGGGCATGAAAAGTGACCTGATGAAGCTATCTGCGAAACGTTGTCAATAAAGTGCTCTTCCTCAGATGGTGTTTTTTATCCATGAAAAGTTTCCTGTTTGCCAGTCTGTTCCTACTTGCTAATTCTACCATACATATCATTCTTTTCTTTGCCCCTCAACTTTCTCTTCATAATTGCTGAGGGGCACAGGGCCCTGGGTGGGGCTTTGGTTTCCCAGGCTCCACGCCCTCCTCAGCTCTCTGCCATGGAGTGGCTAGGGTCACCCAGGCTTTATTGTGGTCGGCAGGGAGGGTTCTGTGGGGGCGCTCGGTTATGGCCTTGGCCTTGCTCGGGGCTGTTCGGCCAGGCAGCTTGGGGAACAACAACAACAACCATACATATATTTTCTTTCTTTTCTTTACAGTGTACAGCCAAGAGGTCTATGTGTCTATCTATATACTCAGGCAAAAACACAATTTATGTTTTATTTTAAGCTCGGGGGTGGCCGACTCGAGACAGAGCCAAGAAGTACCGGTACTGTGGATAAATTCAGTCTACAGTATAGATGACCTACTTGGCTGTCTTGTCTTGTACAGTTGGCCAAATTATCTTGTATACACTCCCTGATCTTATGTATGTATGTATGTATGTATGTATGTATGTATGTATGTATGTATGTATGTATGTATGTATATGCTCAGGCCCAATCCCCACTTTTCCTTTTTTTATTTTTATTTTCTATTTTACTCTATTTTATTATTTGTTTTGTTTGTATTTTCTCGGGGGTGGCCGACTCAAGACAGAGCCAAGAACAGGGAAAACACAAGACAGAACATCGAACAAACACAGACAAAAGACAAAATTCACACACATTATTACATATGTGTGTGAATTTTGTGTTTTGTCTGTTTGTTCGTTGTTCTGTCTTGTGTTTTGTGTTTTCCCTGTTCTGGCTCTGTCTTGAGTCGGCCACCCCCAAGAAAATAACAACAAAACAAATAATAAAATACAGAGTAATATATTAATAGTAAAATATGTATAATTATATGGAAGGAAAAATAGTTAACCCTTTAAATACTGTATATCGATGACGGGTATGAATGAATCAGAAGTGTAGTTTCTTCTGTAGTATGGTACACTATATAGTTAATTCAAGTTATTCCTGTGAGTAAACTACACTAGGCCTGTTTGTATTTCCATATTAAATGAATGAATCAGAAGTGTAGTTTCTTCTGTAGTACGGTACACTATATAGTTAATTAAAGTTATTCCTGTGAGTCAACTACACTAGGCCTGTTTGTATTTCCATATTAACACCAGGAAGTGTATGCAAATTAATGTGGCCCACTGTACACTGCCAACACACACATTTACAATATATATATATATATATAGGCTACAGTAGTAATTCATTACAGTATGTATATATATATATATATATATATATGGGCTGGGTGTGAATGGGAGCTGCTTCATGTGGGCCGCATGGCCATATGCAGTTTCCCGCGTTATGTAATTGGGGTTGGGTGTGACAGGGATCTGCCTTGTGTGGGCCGATCAGCTTTTTTGCAGACTCCCATGTTCTTATATATACAGTAGGCTATATATATATATATATATATATATATATATATATATATATATATATATATATATATATATATATATATATATATATATATATACAATCAGACCACAAATGTTTACAAGTGTCTGTGCCTCTAATACCAAGTGTCTCCTTAAGGGGGGATGGGCTCATTTATTGGCTGGTTTATTAATCTTTCTATAGCCTATTGTTTTTAGTGTCCTCTCTACATCTCCATCAAGCTTAAAAAAAAAACCCTAGATCCCCTTCAAGATAAATTTGTAGTTTACGGTTGAAAAATATCCCAGCCGAAAGCCAGTTCCTCTTAAAATTACAGGCTCGCCATCGTTCGCCAGGAAAAAATCGACACCTAAATGGCACAAAAGGTCTTAAATTTGACAACGAAATGGTGCGAAAGCTCTTAAAATCGCCAAACTAATGGGCCCAATGTCTTAAAAACTAAAAACCAATGGGGCTAAACATGAGGGGAGAAGGGGAACAAGAACAACGGCCCATCTCCCCTTAACACTCAAGTAGCCACCCAATAAGGTACCGTCAAACAAAACCATTTGTACACAGTGGGCCAATCAGGGTGTCATACTGTTTGTGTGGTTTTTTTTTTTTTTTTTTTATATTTTATTATTATTTTTTTTTTTTCCATGAACATTAGGCGTTTGTCAGGAATCGCTAGGTCAAGTTACCTTGGCTTGACATCTACCAATAAAATTTTGACAGTGCGGCCTCGATACGTCGGCCCTTTGATCATCATCAGCCGACGCTCTACTGACTATGCCACACCTCGCTGGTACTTGCACTACTGTATTTGGTTTTAGCCCCTTCCACACAGTGACACCTAGACAATTTTATGCAGTTTAAGAAGGACCTACTGTATGTTATTCAGAGTTAAGGGGGTACTGCTTGCTTTCTTGGTCTATATATTCATTTATTGATTTATTATTTAGTTTCCTCACTAGGCCTCCATCAAGCTTAAAATAATACCCCCTAGACCACTTTTGACTGCTCCCTATTCTGACTTGGTACCATTTATGCTGACTCTCTGCTTCCTACCAATTAGCCAATTAGCCTTACTAATTTGCTTAGTTTTTTCTCAGAGGTATATGAAGCAGTAGATAAAGACAAGTCATATGATATTATATATTTAGATTTCAGTAAAGCTTTCGACAGAGTCCCTCATGAGAGATTGATGAGAAAGGTTGAGGCATATGGAATAGGTGGGGCGTTGTTAGGATGGATTAGGTCATGGCTAATTGGTAGGAAGCAGAGAGTCAGCATAAATGGTACCAAGTCAGAATGGGGAGCAGTCAAAAGTGGTGTCCCCCAGGGATCGGTATTAGGTCCCCTGTTGTTTCTTATATACATAAATGACCTAGATTTAGGTATAACTAGTAGGATAAGTAAATTCGCAGACGATACTAAAATAGGGAGATCAATTGATTCAGATAGCGATATAGAGTGCCTCCAAAGGGATCTAGATACCTTACATGAATGGTCAGTAAATTGGCAGATGAAATTTAACATTGACAAATGCAAGGTATTAAAGATAGGGAAGATGCAAACAAATGTTAAATATAAACTAGCTAATTTAGAATTAGAAAATTCAGACTGCGAGAAAGATCTAGGTGTGTTTGTTAGCAATGATTTGAAGCCTAGAAAAACAGTGTATAAGCGTTCGTAATAAGGCAAACAGGATTCTCGGGTTCATCTCTAGGAGTGTGAGTAACAGAACTGCTGATGTTATCTTAAAACTTTACTTGTCATTAGTGAGACCCCATATGGATTATGCTGTCCAATTTGGTGTCCTTATTACAGAATGGACATAGATTCATTGGAGAGAGTACAGCGTAGAATGACAAAAAATTATCCATAATATTAGAAATCTTTCGTATGAAGAAAGGTTGAAGAAATTAGGTTTACATTCGTTAGAGAGACGCAGAGTTAGAGGGGATATGATAGAGGTGTTCAAGTGGGTTAGTGGGATTAACAAAGGGGACATGGCAAATGTACTAAAGCTCAGTGATAGCGAAAGAACTCGTACCAATGGTTTCAAATTAGATAAATTTCGTTTCAGAAAAGATATAGGCAAGTATTGGTTTGGTAACAGAGTTGTAGACGGGTGGAATGGACTACCAAGTGCTATAGTGGGATCTAAAACTGTAGGGAGCTTTAAGATAAAATTGGATAAGCATATGGACGAGAAGGGTTGGGTGTGAAGGGAGATCAGCCGGGTTGGGCCAATCAGCGCTCTGCAGACCTCCATAATCCTGCGTTAATCTCTAACCGTTTTGGTAAGATGATCCTCAGGGTATTAGAGTGTGAAGCCTATAATTGGGCTTTGTAATGAATTGGGGTTGTGTGGGACAGGGATCTGCCTTGCTTAGGCCAATCGGCTTTCTGCAGACTCCCATTTTCTTATGTTCTTATGTAATCCATCCCAACAAACGTCCCACCTATTCCATGCGCCTCAACCTTTCTCATCAATCTCTCATGGGGGACTCTGTCGAAAGCTTTACTGAAATCTTAAATATATTATATCATATGACTTGTCATTATCATTATACAGTAAGTAAACCCTCTCACGTTCTTGACGCAATTTTGAGCCTATTAGGGATACTTTAAAGCCTTTGTTACCATCAGGGGTAATTAGAAACCTTTAGTTTAGTTACTTCAACCTCTGCAGTTAGCTGTGGGCAGAAAACTAATTTTGGAGAGGTAATTATAAGACTGAGAGAACTCTATTTAGTACAGTATTGCTAATCTGGCAACCTCTGCGTCATATGGTCGTGAGAGGGTTAAAGAAAACCGTCCATCTAATGGTAACCAGAATATGATGAAAATGACATAATAGTGCTGAAGGGGTAAGATGGAAATAAAAAGAAATACTGGTACCGGTACCCTACTGGAAAAATTACATGAACTTGCTGTTTTTGCCACTTACAGTACTTCCTTCCAAATATACAACAAACACTGAAAAGCATAGCCTAATCTTAACTTTGTATCTTTAATGAAATTATATAACGAGGGGCGTTGCGCTCCTTGGTGCCGCTAGAAGAGTGGCGAACACATCAAAAGGTATATAGGCCTATTTAATAAGTGCACTGTTGCGAGGTAAAAATGTAATACTGTACTGTAGTTTCTAACAAGAGGGTACAACGAGGTACAACGAGGGACGTGATGTGAAATAGGTGAGAATATGCGGAAATTGGTTAGGCCTATAAGGGCATTCTGCCTCCTCTTACCCTATTTAGGCCCCCTACGGAGTCCCCCCCCCCCCTCAACACATCATGTATTTAGGAACACACCAGGCCCCCTACTGCGTCCCCCCCCCCCCTCAACACATCATGTATTTAGGAACACACCAGGCCCCCTACTGAGTCCCCCCCCCCCCTCAACACATCATGTATTTAGGAACACACCAGGCCCCCTACACCCCCCCCCTCAACACATCATGTATTAAGGAACACACCAGGCCCCCCACTGAGTCCCCCCCCCCCTCAACACATCATGTATTAAGGAACACACCAGGCCCCCTACGGAGTCCCCCCCCCCCCCCCAACACATGATGTATTAAGGAACACACCATTCTTAACATTAATCCTCCATTACAAAACCCAATGTAGCCTACCGGTACTTGAATAAATTAATGAAAGCATATGATCCTCCCAGAATTTGAACTCGGGACACCACACCCAGAATATAAGCTAGTTAAACCATTACATCACCAACAGTGGCAAAACAAAATAGGGTATTTTACTCTGACAGTCCTATAAATCCGAGCAATGTTTTGACAAAACTTTGTTATTTTTGTCCAATTTGGGAGCTTACTTACATTGAAGAACAAGAGAAACTGAGCCAAGTTATATTAACAAGGATGTAAGCCTATTATCATTTATTACGTCTTTAACCTCAAATTCTTAATGATCTTCATAGCCTTCCCCAGTACGGTACTACATTGGTGCTATTAGAAACAATTTATCAGCGAAAATAGGGACCACTAGACTCGCCATATTTCTCCACATGGAGGAATTTTGGGGAAGGTTATAGTATCCGGGTGTGCGGTCAGATGGTCGTTATTTTTACATAGGTCGATCACTCACGGTTAAGTTCCCGTCTATTTGTCTGTTATTTGCCCCCTGCTGGCAATATATATGATAAGTCATGGGGGGGGGGGGAGAAGAGTCAAAATAGACGGGAACATGATCGCGAGCATCCGCATAGTGTAAACAAGGCGGGTGTTACACCCGGTAACTATTCTTGACAAATTTTGTTATCGACAACTTCAAAAAACCCAATTTCACCGAAAAACAACTGAAAATAATCTAAGTCCCGTCTGTAAACAAAACGTTCTATCAACTTCTCGTTTTGTACGATGAGGTAAAAGCGCGATTCACCCAATAAATGGCGAGAGCGTGACTCACCCCCACAAAGAACTGGCAACCTGTTTTTGCCCCCTTGCAGATCAACATAGGCTATGAGGATGACAATAAGTCAAGGGGGGTTGAGGGGGGCAAATGCTCCTTCACAACTCATCATGTACCCAATTTACCCCACAATTTCCCTCACCTACTGTAAAAGCGCGATTCACCCAATAAATAGCACGATTTGACACTATCTTCAGATTCTGTGGAGAAACTGTGGCGGGTGTCAAAGAGTTTGGTGTGGTTTGTGGAAGGAGGAAACTGAAGGTGAACATCAATAAAAGTAAAGTAATGGTGTGTAATAGGGGTGATCATAGGGTGAATCTAGATGGGGAAATATTGGAACAAGTAGAGTGTTTTAAATATCTAGGAGGAACAATAAGCAGGAGTGGAGGTATGGAAATGGAGGTAAAACAGAGTGTGTGTGAAGGAAGGAAAGTTTTTGGAGCAATGGGAAGTACAGTACAGTAGCCTATGTGGAAGACGAGAAATCTCGGAATGAAAGTAAAAAGTGCAATGTATCAAGGAATTGTTGTGCCAACAGTGATGTATGGGGCTGAGACGTGGGCTCTGAAGGAAAAGGAGAGAAGAACGCTGGATGTGATGGAGATCAGCTGCTTGAGAAGTACTGTATGTGTGGAGTTAATCGTAGAGACAGATTGAGGAATGAAGAGATAGGCTATGTAGGAGAGTGGGGCAGCAGGAACATTTGTCAGCCAGAGTGGACAGAAGGGTGCTGAGCTGGTATGATCATGTTGAACGAATGGGAGATGAAAGGCTTACAAAGAGAATATGTGAGTCAGATACAAGGGCAGGAAGACTCGTATTGGGCCTGAGTAAATAGATAGATAGATAGATCTTCAGATTGATGGATAATGGGTACGGTACCGGTACCATAAGTTAAAGCAAATTCTCCACTCAAACCATGAAAAACAACAATACACTACCGTATATTCCTTGAAGAATTTAAAACAAAACACATTAAAAAAACATGGCAAATAAGGCCGATGTACCGTACTCTTGTTGAACGGTACCCGGATTATTACCGGTACGGTACCGATCCGCAACACAGTAGTAGATAAAAATATATTTTCAATGGCATGTGAATATTCATATTTTTTCCAAGCTATTCATATACTGGTAGGCTATATAGGTTTTAATTTTAGGTGTTAGGTGAGGGTTAGTCTTGTATGATCCAATGTACCAGGTCTAGGTTACTGGGTACAGTATTTATGATTTTCAAAACCGCTACGTTTACAATATATCGGGTTTTATGGGTTTGCAATTTGGGAAAACCTAACCCAAAATTCGAAATTACATTATTCTCTTCTTTCACTCTTAAAACTCACAAAATCCTAGCCAACCTTTGCCAAAACTTGGCTCGGGTTTTCGAAAATCAGGGTTTTTTTTATCAAGAAAACCCGAGCCAAGTTTAGCTAAAATACGCTGTTATTGCTGTTTTATGCATTCAACCCCTCATTTTCCCTGACCGGTAATACTCAAGACGATTTGTGCCACACTATTAGAAAGGTAATACTCAAGACGATTTGTGCCACACTATTAGAAACAATGATGAATAGGCTCGCAGCCTTATTATACAAAATATATTAGGGACAATGTAGGTCTATAGAATCCTTAAGCTTATACTGTAGGCTACTCATGTATAATCCACTGTGGGAGAATAATTTTGATCACATTTATAAAAACCCGATATTAATAGAAAAAACGCCCGTTCTAATCAATCTCGGAGCTCTTTCGGACATCCTCACGGTTTACAAACACCTTCTTTATGCAGTATAATCGATATTTACCCCCTGCTGGCAACATAATGATTATATCAATAATTCATGGGGGAGGGGGGGCATCCCCACCCCCCCTCAATCCATCGTGTATCCCACATTGGAATTATAACCAAGACCATGATAACACTAATTTTGGTTCAATGTTATTTTAATACCACAATTTTTTTGTATATATTTGAAGATAAATATTGAATCTATATGCTCAAAAGATCACAAGAAAATTTGTTTTAACCCTCGGCAAAACCTAATAAAAAAGTATGGTACTAAAATTTATTTTTCGTAACAAAATACGGTACTTTCCCGTTATCAATGTACAATCAAAACTGAAGATTGCAGAGTAAACACCGTAGAATTCATCGACTTTTCTTTCACCATCGTATAATCGACAGCCATTTTTTATTATTTTTTTATTTACTAAGGGATTAGTACTCAACCAGCAGGGGGGGGGGGGGGGGGGGGGGGGCCAGCAACCCCCCACCCATAATACTAGGTTAGGTTAGGCTAATGTCTTTTCAAATCACTATCGGGGGCGTGTCTCAACATCGATCAATAGGCCTAATGGGGAAAATAGGTTTTTCCGAGATTTCTAATTACAAACACTATACCGTATATTGATGCAAATGAATAATTACAAACACTATACCGTATATTGATGCAAATGAATAATTACAAACACTATAACCGTAGATTGATGCAAATGAATAATTACAAACACTATACCGTATTGATGCAAATGAATAATTACAAACACTATACCGTATATTGATGCAAATGAATAATTACAAACACTATACCGTATATTGATGCAAATGAATAATTACAAACACTATACCGTATATTGATGCAAATGAATAATTCAAACACAGATATTGATGCAATGAATAATTACAAACACTATACCGTATATGATGCAAATTGAATAATTACAAAACACTATACCGTATATTGATGCAAAATGAATAATTACAAACACTATACCGTATATTGATGCAAATGAATAATTACAAACACTATACCGTATATTGATGCAAATGAATAATTACAAACACTATACCGTATATTGATGCAAATGAATAATTACAAACACTATACCGTATATTGATGCAAATGAATAATTACAAACACTATACCGTATATTGATGCAAATGAATAATTACAAACACTATACCGTATATTGATGCAAATGAATAATTACAAACACTATACCGTATATTGATGCAAATGAATAATTACAAACACTATACCGTATATTGATGCAAATGAATAATACAAACACTATACCGTATATTGATGCAAATGAATAATTACAAAACACTATACCGTATATTGATGCAAATGAATAATTACAAACACTAACCGGTATATTGATGCAATGAATAATTACAAACACTATACCGTATATTGATGCAAATGAATAATTACAAACACTATACCGTATATTGATGCAAATGAATAATTACAAACACTATACCGTATATTGATGCAAATGAATAATTTCTTTTATAAAAAACACTCGGAAAATTTGTGGTATTAAAATAAAAAACTTCCCTAATTTCTCAAAATCTGAAGGAAAAACATGGAAAATAAGAGTGCGAGCCTATTCCCTATAATAAGAGTGCGAGCCTATTCCCTATAATAAGAGTGCGAGCCTATTCCCTATAATAAGAGTGCGAGCTATTCCCTATAATAAGTGCGAGCCTATTCCCTATAATAAGAGTGCGAGCCTATTCCCTATAATAAGAGTGCGAGCCTATTCCCTATAATAAGAGTGCGAGCCTATTCCCTATAATAAGAGTGCGAGCCTATTCCCTATAATAAGATGGAGCCTATTCCCTATAATAAGAGTGCGAGCTATTCCCTATAATAAGAGTGCGAGCCTATTCCCTATAAAGAGGGCGAGCCTATTCCCTATAATAAGAGTGCGAGCCTATTCCCTATAAGAGTGCGAGCCTATTCCCTATAATAGAGTGCGAGCCTATTCCCTATAATAAGAGTGCGAGCCTATTCCCTATAATAAGAGTGCGAGCCTATTCCCTATAATAAGAGTGCGAGCCTATTCCCTATAATAAGAGTGCGAGCCTATTCCCTATAATAAGGGTGCGAGCCTATTCCCTATAATAAGAGTGCGAGCCTATTCCCTATAATAAGAGTGCGAGCCTATTCCCTATAATAAGAGTGCGAGCCTATTCCCTATAATAAGAGTGCGAGCCTATTCCCTATAATAAGAGTGCGAGCCTATTCCCTATAATAAGAGTGCGAGCCTATTCCCTATAATAAGAGTGCGAGCCTTTTCCCTATAATAAGAGTGCGAGCCTATTCCCTATAATAAGAGTGCGAGCCTATGCCCTATAATAGGGTGCGAGCCTATTCCCTATAATAAGAGTGCGAGGCCTATTCCCTATAATAAGAGTGCGAGCCTATTCCTATAATAAGAGTGCGAGCCTATTCCCTATAATAAGAGTGCGAGCCTATTCCCTATAATAAGAGTGCGAGCCTATTCCCTATAATAAGAGTGCGAGCCTATTCCCTATAATAAGAGTGCGAGCCTATTCCCTATAATAAGAGTGCGAGCCTATTCCCTTAATAAGTGCGAGCCTATTCCCTATAAGAGTGCGAGCCTATTCCCTATAATAAGGGTGCGAGCCTATTCCCTATAATAAGAGTGCGAGCCTATTCCCTATAATTACCGAAACAATTTATTAGGGACAATGTAGGCTAGGCCTATGTATAGAATCGCAATAATATTCTCAAATCTCAATAATGTCTCCATGGAGGATTTGCATTAACTTTAAAACCCCCAATATGACCTATATAAAACCCCCAATATGACCTATATAAAACCCCCAATATGACCTATATAAAACCCCCAATATGACCTATATAAAACCCGAGTCCCGTGCATAAGCAAACGCAATTTCGTCGACTTTCCTCGCCGCCTCAGTAGGCTAAGGGTTGTGTTGGCGGCTTTGTTAACATTGTTCCCGTCTAATTTGACTGCTTTTTTTCAAAATTATCCCACGGCAGCTGTCTTTGCCCCCTGCTGGCAATATATACGATTACGATGATGACAATACTGTAAGTCATGGGGTGTGAGAGGGGGCAAAGCACCCCTCAACCTACTGTATTCTTGTAACCCACAGTCGTTATGGGTAAGCTAGGCTAATGCAAATCCGGTATAAATTGAAGAGACCCCCGGACAGCCTTTTTACTAGCCTAGCCTAGGCCTAGTTATTTTGTTTTCTTCGATATAGGTACAGTGTTGTCTTGGTTCAACCAGTGAGGTGTGGGGGCAGTAGCCCCCACCCATAATACTAGGATAGGTTAGGTAAGGATGTTAGGTTAGGGTTAAAAAGGCTGTCTGGGGTCTCTTCAATTTTTACCGCAAATCCTCCATTCACTGAATGATAAACAACAATAAAACACTAGGCCTATTCCTTAAAGAAAAAAAAAACAAAATTATAATCTTCAGACACTACATCCACCCTATTAGAAACAATTTATTAGGGAAAATAGGGACCAATAGACTCGCCATATTTTTCTCATTATAGTCCGCATGGAGGAATTTCGTTATCGACACTTGAAAAAACCCGATTTCACAGAAAAAAATACACCAAAAATATGTCAAAGATGTCAAATAGCGGGGGTGTGGGGGCGGCAGCCCCCACACTCCGTAAGAAGAAGAAGAGTCCTGCTGTAGTCTCCTTGAATGTTACCCAAATTATTATTGTATTTAACAGGATGGTACGACGACTTAAGTGATGTGGTATAGGTGGCAATATGCGGAAATGAATTATAAGGGCATTCCGCCCCCTCTGACCCCTGATGAAAATCTACGGTTACTCACTCTACCCTAACTGGATTTCTACCATTTTACCCAACCAGCGGGGGTGTGGGGGCGGCAGCCCCCACCCATAATACTAGGATAGGTTAGGCTAATGTCTCTCTGAAACATTGTAAAATCCGTGTCACATCTAGATTGATAGACTTTGGTCAGAGGGGGCAGAATGCCCTTATAATCCATTTCGGTATTTAGCCTATCAAGGAAACTGGCCAACTTTTATTTTGTGATTTTTTTTTTTTTTTTTTTTTTAGCTAGTTTTCATCATTAGGCCTAGGCTATACAGTGGTTGTCATTAATTAGAATCTCCGGAAAAAACGTTTTCAATTACTGTACTGTGAAAAAGTTAATATTTACCTCCTGTTATCCACAGCCAAAGCTGAAGATTGCGGAGTAGCCTAAATACCGTAGACTTCATTCAAGTTTTTTTTTGGCGACCATCAATCTTTTATTAATTAAATACCAAACCAGCAGGGGTGTGGGGATGCCAGCCCCCACCTAATATACTAGGTTAGGTTAGGCTAATATTGAGGCAAGTAAATTGTTCCATAAATTTAATCTTTTTAGGGTCAATTATTGTGACTGTATTCTAAAATTTGACATCAATAATTTTAATCAAGCATTTTTAACTTGAAGTTTCTTGTATAACCTCTGCTTACTTTTTGTCTGTATTTATTGTTTATCTTTTTCTTTTTCTATTATTAATATTAATATTGATGATTTTTTAAATTGATTGTTCTTGTTAAAAGAGTACCGTACTCTTTGTTTAAATCTGTTGTTACTTCATATTTTGCAATTATTTGTCTTTATATTATATGTATTCATTGTCGATAGTATCAATTGCTTACTTTTGCGATTTCCTTAGTTTATTTGTGCTATAAATGTAGGTTATTTGTAGGGTAGTTATTGATAGGGGTCACTTGAGGCATGCTATGCTTACAGGTACCTACCTGATAGCACTATCGTTAGTGAGTGCTGTACTGTATTTTATATATTATTTTGTAATAGTATAGATATCTTATCAATATTTGTATTTTGTACTATTGTTAATGTCTTGTCATGTTGCAAATTTGATTTTAAATAATATTTTGACATTTAACATGTAGTTTCTTTATTCATGCAGAGTTTAGTAAAATTTGCCAGAACGTCCCGGACTTCCCAAACTTGACTACTTCCTTTAACGTGACGATAGTGCGTTGTTATATGTGCGATTAGTTTGCTTGGGAAACAGATTAACTTGCTCATGTAGTAATGTACACCCTATGTGGTGGATTGTGTTCTTTTATTTTATTTAATAATTTTCATTTTAGTAAGCGTTGTTTCCACATAACGATTTTGATAATTTAATTTGACTTTATATTGTCCTTGTCCCAATTTTGGTTTCTTTAGTTTGCAAGTTTTACATTTTAATTACCCTTTATTTTCATCTTTTACCCCTCAATTTCCCTGTACTTCATAGCCCTCCCCACTATCGGGGGTCGTATCTGAAAGATTGTTGGATAATGGGGAAAAAAAAAATCCGGAGATTCTAACACTGTACAACCACTGTATAATGATGAAAACTAGGCTAGCTAAAACCAAAAAAAAAAAAAAAAAAAATCACTAAATAAAAGTTGCCCAGTTTCCTTACTTTTTCTCCATTTCTGCATATTGCCACCTGGGCTATACCACATCACTTACCTCATCGTACCTTCCTGTTAAATACAATAATAATTTGTTTAGCTCGTATAGGCCTAGGTGCAATTATAGAAATTTACCAAAATAGGGACCAATAGACTCGCCATATTTTTCTTATTATAGTCCGCATGGAGTAATTTCGTTATCAACACATGAAGAAACCCGATTAGGGCCTACACCGAAAATAAGAAGTCCAGACCGTAAACAAAGGATTTCGCACAATGAATCTCGGTAAATCTACTAACCCTCCCCCCTCCTTCAAAACACGCCTTTTAGCGTGTTTTTAGACGCGGAAACTGGAAAAAAAACATATTTTGATAAAAAATTATCACCAACCAGATAGCCTAAGTTTTTCAGGTAATTTGTTGTTGTTTTTTTATTTTTTATTTGATAGGCTACAGTGTTGTTTAATACCAAGGACCGTCGCATTTTAGTATTTTTAACATTAGGCTAGCCTAACCTAACCGAAAAGTAACCAGTCTCCGCGACAGTCTAAACTCCCCCTCACGTTCCCTGTTTATGGGTGCGCGCCGGTCTAAACCCTGCTCACGTTCCCTGTTTATGGGTTTGCGAAGGTTCACCCAATATATGCCGCGATTTGACGCCGTATCTTCAGATATATGGACAATGAATGGGTAAGTTAATGCAAATCCTACACTCAAACCATAGAAAACAAATATGAAACTAGCCTATATTCCTTGAAGAAAAAATAAAAAACATGGTAGGCCTAGGCCTAAATAAGGCCGATGTAGGCTAGTCTTGTTGAATGTTACCAAAAAATCTTGGTAGGCGCCTAAATAAGCCCGCACAACTGATTTTCAGTGTTAGCCTACCCAAATTATTATACCTTTGGAAGTCTTGGTGGTAGGCTAGACCACCATTGGTAGTGATAGGCTAGTATCATAGTAGGCACTAGGCTAGGCCAAAACAATGCTAGGCTAGCCCTATTTCATATTTAGGCTAGGCCATTTCCTTTCCATATTCCAGTCTTCAAACACCAATTGCTCTGATTTAACACATTGGGCTGTTCAAACTCTATTTAACTAATGAACCCTAACCAAAAATCGCCTAAAGTCAGCCAAGAAAACGGAAAAATCTCTAATTATGACAGGCTCTCCATCACCCCCAACACACACACACACACTCGCAGGCTGCCAAACCAAAATACCTCCGATAAACCCTTTTTCCGTCACTTACCGTCAGTTCTCTGGATATCCACAGTTACACCGACGACCAGGCCGCCTACATTCACCTCCTCCATCTTCATTTTGCCTCCAGAATCCGCCAAAATGTCCAAAAACGTCAAAATCCCAAAGAGCGCCTCCACCACCAGCCAGTTAGCTCACGGTACTATTCAAATCTGACCTGGCGAGACTAGTGCTTGCAAATCTACACCTCTCCTATATTTGTATTTCCCGTTTTTAACCTTTAATTAACCCGCTAAATCCGGTTAATCCACCTTTATCCCTTAATTTAAATACCCCCCTGGCTAAAAACGGGATTTCTTTCTTTCTTATGGGTGTTTGAATTTAAATGTTCGCAGGTGGCAGGCTGTTATCGACGACTTTTGCCACATGTTCCTAAACAGAAAACGGAGCTCAGCCAATCACAGCCGCCAAATGAAAACTATAGACGATCAAACATGGCTGCGCTGGCTTTAAATAAACAATAAGAGCATCGGATTGCACCTCGCAATAGCATCAAATGGCTTTTATAATCTCATAACGTTTATTACAATCCTACAAATATACACATTCAGTACACTAATGTCAAATATCCATCAAAACTTATATCGTCTATATTACCATAACATTTCGTTTTCGCGGGAAATATCAAAAGCTTGTTATCCTACACAAAATGTTCTTTCCATTTAATGATAAAACAAAGAAGTGTTGAGTTGTATTATTGCTTGGAATGTAAAGACAGTAATCGAATTATTATTGTTAACCCTTTAAATATACCGATGACGCGTTCATTCATTGTATTCTGACTAATTATACGAGGTCACAAATTAGAAAAGATCTGTAGGAGTTTGAGCCGAGCTCAGATAGTTTGGGCATCTTATGACATTTCACCCCATTAGTTTGGCATTGATAAGACCCTTGAACCCATTCAGGTGTCCATATATATTTTGTTCTGGACGAGTGATAGCGAGCTGGGTTTCGGGTTTCGGCCAGGGCATTTTTCTATCGAAAAATGTACAAATTTAACTAGGCTAGAATCTGCATAGACATTTTGTTAGTTTGAAGAATGTCTGGGAAGGCTTTTTTGCTAGCCTATAGGAGACATATTGCTCGAAAATGGCAAAAGGAAGCAAAATCGTCAATAAATAATATACAAAGTATCGTAATGAAGAATGGAGAGGTGTCATCAAGGCTAATGTGGGTGCAAATGCGGTAAAGGTGGGTATAACTATTTGTGAGTGCATATGGGCCAGGAAGTGAAAGAACGACAGAGGTGGTGGAGGGTTTTTGAGAAAATATGAGTTATTTTCTTACCTGGTGGGCTTCCCAGACCCCAGAGAGCTAAGTGGTAGGTCAGGGTCCACAGAAGCCACACACTGCTGATGCGCCAGCCCAAAGATAATTTAAAATTTGTAGTAAAAACAGGGAGTATAGAAATCTATGGACTGGAAAGTGCATCATAAGCAGCTACGTTAACAAACAAGGTACAGTACAAGTATAAGTGGTTGAGGAGGCCAGGTGTGACATCGAGAACAAAATCATGAATATTCATATAAAACTCCTGCAAGATAGTCGGAAAGGGCAGCTTTGAAAGATAATAGGTTAGTCAGGGATACCAATTATGTGGGCAAAGAGTTCCACAGAGACACATATCTAAGATTAAAAAATATTTGTATTTCAAGGATTGTCTACAATTAACCCACTCGGACATATGACGCGATTTTGAGCCTATTAGGGATACTTTAAAGCCTTTGTTACCATCAGGGGTATTTAGAAACCTTTAGTTTAGTTACTTCAACCTCTGCAGTTGTCTTTGAGTTAGCTGTGGGCAGAAAACTAATTTTGGAGAGGTAGGCTAATTATAAGAGTGAGAGAACTATATCTTATTGCTAATCTGGCAACTACTGTATGGGTAGAGGATTGGGTTTAGTAAGAAAGAATGGTGGTGATTGGGAGTTGAATCAGTTGCTGTTTGCTGATGACACAGCGTTGGTATCGGATTCTGAAGAGAAGTTGCAGCGAATAGTCAAAGAGTTTGGTGTGGTATGTGGGAGGAGGAAGCTGAGGATGAATGTCAATAAAAGTAAAGTGATGGTGTGTAATAGAGATATGCTCGTAGGGTGAATCTAAATGTACGACTGGATAGGGAAATGCTGCAACAAGTGGAGTTTTAAATATCTAGGGTGATAAGCAGGGCTGTAGGTGTGGGAATGGAGGTAAGACAGAGTGTGAAGGAACGAAAGTTTTCAGAGCAATGGGAAACATGTGGAAGGACCCCCACATTTAACTCGAAGGCGAGTCTTGGGGGTATGCATTTCTTTAAGCTTTATGGGCGCCTAGGGAGCAACATACAAACCTCGCCTTGGAGTATGGGGGTCCTCAATATTTAATGGAGGAAAAGAATATAACCTAAATATCCTACTGTGCGTTATACAAAGCCACTGAAAAGGGGAACAACTCACCAAATAAATTCACCTGCAATGGTGGTGCTGCTGGGAGGGCTGCGGATGGAGGAAACGTCAGCCCAAAGTTATGAGCCCATGGATCGACGACCAAATGATAGAACTGGGGCGTATTGCATAAGGGCCTCATTGAAACTGAACCCTTTCATGCAACCAGGGGTTGCCATTTAGTATTAGAAATATAATTCTCTTAATTTCAGAGCTACCTCTCCATAATTAATTTTCTGTCCACATGCTCAAAGACAACTGCAGAGGTTGAAGTAACTAAACTAAAGATTTCAAAACACCCTTGATATTATTATTATCATTATTGAGTCACAAAGGCTTTTAAGTATCCCAGAAAGGGCTCAAATTGCATCTTTGTGCACAAAAGGGTTAATGTGTGGAGGCTTAAGGGGACCGTTTAGGATAAGATATTCAATTTTGCTATTCCAAGTTGATAATGCTTCCGCTACCACATGCTTTAGGAAACAGCCATCTCAACTGTAGTAAGAATGTCAATACAGGTCTCCCTCACTATTTGATGCCCCGATTTACGATATTATTATAGGCTTTTAGGTGTTTGGGTTTGAGTTTTGCCTGGTCCGAGAACGCATTCCCATTTACCCCATTAATTTTAGGGTTTGCTATATGATTTTTCTATTTAAGATCGGGTTTTCAGGAACGTAAACCAACCGTAAATTGAGAGACACACGCGTACAGTATAATAACGTCTGTATTTATGGAAAGAATACATACAGTACTCATGTAATGTATTACCTTACTATTAAATTACTTAAACTTCCTGTAGCAAGGTCACGCCCTGTCAATCAAGGGAGAGCACGGCATTAAAAACGACAATACAGTACCATCTGAATCATCAAAACTATCTGGTGCAAATTTGTCTGGAGTCTTAGGGGTATTTTTCTAAGCTTGAAGGAGGTATAGAGATTATAAAAGCAAAACAATACATAAAAAACAAAAATAAAAATAAGTAAATAAAAATTGAGGATAACAAACATTTTAGTATTCTTGTATCATTTATTTATACCTCATTCGGTGCATATTGGAATATTACGACCAATAGTCTACCTTAGTATTTAATAAATGCAGGGTTATATCTGGACCCCCATCTCCCTCATGTTTAGGCCCATAGCTTATATAGTGTACTCATTATGATGAGTCTAGGAATCCCAGCACCCAACCTCTCATAACTCATAAAGGATTCCATCATTCAAATTGACCACTTGCCAGTTTCAGGCTAGAAGGAAGTTGGAGCCGTAAAAATAGTTATTAGACAGAAATGCAATAGTAATGTAGGTTCTGATGGATAGAAAGGATGATGAATTTAGTTTAATATGTTTATATACATGTACTGTAAGAAGTACATACATACATACAGGTTTAAAGACCGTTTTGTCCACAGAGAATGTGGTTACAGTCTCACGTCCTAAATGGAGGCTTTCCAGGCGGCCCTGTCAAGAGCTGCCTCTGTTGTAAAGTTCTTTATTTTGAGATCAGACCGGAGTAACCGAGCCCACATCATTCTAGGTCCACCCCTACGTGCAGCTCCTCCCACATTCACTAGACGAGACAGAGTAAGGGGCGAGGGAACGCGAAATTGGTCCAGGACCCTAAGAATTGGAACTGTAAATATTGTTTCTGTTCGGGCTCTGTCTCGAGTCGGCCACCCCCAGCTATGGGGTATGTGCCTGAGTATATACTGTACTGTACATACATATATATTTTAATAATTATAGAAACTTGACAACATAACTGAAATGCCTGCCAAACTCAGTAAACAAAATGATAACAATAATAGCAACGCAAATAATAGCCAAACCGAGATAACTAAATAGAATCACCATGCTTTAAAGAGTAGAATTTGTCTATCTATCTATCTATCTATCTACATACCGTACATACTCAAGACACATGCCCCATTTTTTTGTTTATTTTTTAAGCTGGGGGTGGCTGACTTGAGACAGAGCCCAAACAGGGAAAAAAATAAGTAAAAAATAAACAAACAAATTCACACACATCTAGGTCGCCCAGAAGACCCAGAGACCAGGGATCACTAAGGGCACTCCAGCACTCCCCCAAACACAAAATAACACAAGAGTACAGTACTGTATATAGAACACAAGCCGCACATGGACAGCACAAAGATCCGTGAAGTCCCTCTATAGTTTATTCGCTGTAAGTAGGCAAGAAATCATGACCTCTATCCCTTGTAACTCAAAAAGGGCTAAAGCAAATTGGCTGTATATTTCCACTTCTATTCCTTGACTGACTCGTCCCAAATGGTAGAAATATTAGCTTGATTACTCTAATCGTTTTTGAGCTAGAGAGGTTAGAGGTCATGATTTTTCGCCTACTAACAGCGAATAGACTATAGTACCCCAATCATGGAAATGGTCTCCACTAACCAGGGTGCTCTCATTCAGTAGCGGAAATGTGCTTTTAACTATATTCTGGCTACTATTAGAGGAGTTTATGGAGTTAAAAAAGGGCCTCCAGCAATTAACAGGCTTCGAACTATCTCACTTAACCCTTTTTACTACCACAGATCCTTTTTAAACTACACAAAATTGTCTAAATATACTGTAGCTAGAATATAATTAAAAAGAATCGCCAGTACAGAAGGGGTTAAGGGGAGGTACTGTACATAGTTTTTATGGAGCCCCTTCACCCTCATTAGATATTACATTTTAAGACCTTCACCCCATTAGTTTGTTAATTTTAAGACCTTTCGTCCCATTTCTTTGTCAATATTAAGATCTTTCGTGACATTTAGGTGTCGATTTTTTCCTGGCGAATGATAGCGAGCCTGTAATTTTGGAGGACCCGGCTGGGACATTTTACTACTGAAAAATGTCCAAATTTATCTCAAAGAGGGATTTTGGGGATGTTTTTAAAAGCTTGATGGAGGTCTAGGGAGGAAACTAAAATAACAATAAATAAATAATTTATCAATGTGACGCCCCGCTTACAGAGGAAGCGCCCCAAACGGGATGGTCATGGCAGAAGCTGCCTCCAGGCTCCCAGACATAAATATATAAATAAACAAATAAATAAGCCCTACCCACCATCAATCACTACAGGTTAAACACATAGACCAGAGAGAGATATTTTGTACTAAGGAGTAAAGATTTATTAACGCCTTACGAGCGGGCCCGTCAGTAACTTCTACTACCCGCCAAGGGGGTAGTTTTACCCTAAACGACCTTGTTTCCGTGCTCTTTTTCATGCATAAACAAGAGCCAGAGCGTAATACAATTATGTATCCCTGAAAGGGCGATAATTGAGCTTTCCAATGACACCAGAACCATCCTTCTACGACCACGCGTTCTCTTGCAACGATTGTGCAAGACGAAGGAAAAATCCATAAAATATGGTAATTTCCTTACATAATTCCCTGTGTAGCGAGGTAGTTAGAGTGGATGTGTGTGGAGGGGACGGCAGTTGCCGCGCGGGACCCGTGCCGAACGGTCAGAGCCGACCTACGCTCCTCCCACCGCTCGTCTCTCTCTCTCAGAGCCAATTATTGCACACCGCCTTAAGTCGGTCCCCGCCACATAGTCCTTTCTTCTCTAGACCGACTTAAATCCGGTCCCGCCAAAGAGGGGTTAAAGCAATGATTTAATAAAACAATATACAGAACTGCATCTGTTGGTGATGGGCTGGTCTATCAGAGTGAGAACTGAGCAATCTCTGCCATACCCATAGCTTACTGTGACTGTTCCTTTTACTTATATATTTTCTAGATCTCAAGTGACGGTGTCTCTTTCGTGGATTGACCTCCCAATCTACCATGATTGGAAGCCAAAGCGTCACATTTTTTCCTTTGCCCCTCAACTTTCTCTTCATAATTGCTAAGGGGCACAGGATCCTGGGTGGGGCTTAGGTTTCCCGGGCGTTTCCGCACCCTCTTCAGCTCCCCGCCATGGAGTGGCTTCGGTCACCCAGGCTTTACTGTGGTCGGCAGGAGAGGGTTCTGTGGGGGCGCTCGGTTATGGCCATGGCCTTGCTTGGGGCCTCGGGGAACAGCAACAACAACAAAACACTGCATCTGTTTTTAAAAGATATAAATAATATGATACAGTATAATAACATTATTAATGATAATATGATTTAACATAGTTAATTAAGGGAACATATTTTTTCTGGACCCCCTTCTCCCTCATGTTTAGCCTTTTTGCCCCATTTCTATGTAAATATTAAGACCTTTCGTGCCATTTAGGTGTTGAATTTTTCCTGGCGAGTGACAGCAAGCCTGTAATTTAGTAGGCATCCAGTGTTGTATTACATCCTGGACAGGTATCCCAGATGGAGTCATTCAGCCTCTTCTGATAACTCAGAAGGTCTGGATGGTGCCCACATCACAGTCTAGCCAGGTGGACTCTGTCCTCCCAGGAGAGGAGGGTTTCTGAGGGATGGACTTCAGGGGGCCGTGCATGTAGCGGAGTGTTGTGTTTGAGTGATTGGATGGATCGGTGGGTGATTTGAGTATGGATATGCTTCTGGAGGCTGGCTTGGGGTGGGTGAGGGGGGAGTGCTGACAGTATTTGTGTACGATAACAAGTGCTAGGTGTCGTTTTGATGTTTCTTGGTGTTTGTGGGAGTACTGCTATGTAGTGTAGTGGGTGGTGTTGGTTTGTGGAGGCTGCGGCTAGAATTTGTGTGCCTCTCATGTCAAGATGATCCTTGATTTTGAGGACTTTGGTTTCCTTGTGTAGGTGGTCTGTAGGTGTGGTAGCTGTGCAGCTTGTGATAATATTGAGGGCTTTGTTCTGTATAGTCTATAGGGTGTTTCAGTGAGGTTAGAGGCCCAAACGGGGCTAGCATATTCCATCACTGAGTGTATGTAATGTTTGTATGCTACATACATACAAGTTTAAAGACCCTTTTGTCCACAAAAAATGCACAGTCTCGCGGCTTTCCAGGTGGTCCTGTCAAGTATTGGAAGTAGTTTCTATGTTATGTCCGAATGTTGTATGGGCAAGTGGCTTGAGGGCATTTAGTCTTGGTGTCAATTTGTTCTTAATGCTTGTAATATGGTGTAAAGTTCGGGTTGCATCTCTTTCTGTTTCCCCTAGGGATGTGTTTTTGTCTGCATTTTGATTAATTGAGTTGAAAGTGTATACAGCGTTGTTGTTGTTTAGGGTTTTAAAGTGCTGTTCTGCGTCAGTTGTGAAAGCTTCCCAGTTGACTCATTTGTAGGATTTGGTTTTTACAACGTGCCCGTAAGGAGAGTTATGGAGCTCCGATTTTACTTTCAACCATCTTGACAATTTTACCAACACACCTAAACTTCGTTAGATGCTAAAAATAGCCTCCAAAAATCTGCACCCAGGGCGGGAATCGAACCTGGGACCCTTGGATTACGAGGGAGACACTCTGCCACGAGACTAATAAAAGTACTTACCTTAGCCTGGTACTGTAGTCTAAGTGTATTTCCGCATCTTGTTCAGTTTAGGCTAACTATTTTCACTGACTTTACACTTTTATAATTAGTTTAAGTGTGTCTTTGGCCAGCTGGGGTGATATTGATTTCAGTGGTGATCGGGAGATGGTCAGAACTTAGGGTTTTGACCTCCAGGATGTTGTGGGGGCGAGGTTGGGGGGAGCAAAGAGTGATGTCGAGTGATGAAGGGAGGTAGAGGGCTTGGGGGAGGTAGAGGGCTTGGTGGGGAATATGGGTACAGTATGTTGATGAATGTTATTAACCCTTTCAAGCTCCAATACGCGTTTCTGTTCTGTTCTGTTCTGTTTCTGGCTACTATTAGACGATTTTATTCAGATTAGTAATGGTATATGGAAGTCAAAGGGTTGATTGAGATAGTAGTTACCCTTTTAACACCCACATATACTTCCTAAGCTGCATAAAATCTTCTAATGATAGCCAAAATAAACTGCTAAAACACGTCAGAGCTTCAAAGGGTTAAGGATGAAGAGGTTTCCTGTTTGGTTATTTATTACGAGCCCTCTGTCTGTGTCGAGACTGTTGACATGGCAGGCCGACAACTTGGCGTTAAAGTCACAACTATGATGGTGGTGGTGGTGTTGGTGGTGGTGGAGAGAGGGAGGTAAGATCGTAGATATTAACTCTCTGGTCCCACCCACAGTCAGCCAGGAGGGGGCCGTGTGGACAATAGTCAACACCGTATACAAACTCTGTGTGACGCTCCACAGACTTCACACATTCCCGGGACTCTTTGTAGTCCCAGATCCTGTGAGAGAATAAAAAGGGGTTTCACATTTTTTGAATTCCTAATATTTATTCAATTATTGTTTTGCTAAATCTTCCATACATTATTTCCATATACTGTAGTGATTTTGATAACAAAAAATTGTCTTTGTATTGTGCAGTTTCTGGCTTTGGTTCGTTTATTTTCGCGGCTTACCAATCTGTGGCAACTGTTCACTTAAGTCCCTGATCATCAGAGAATAAAAAGTGGTTTCACATTTTTTGATTTCATAATACTGTACTGTATTTAATGTTTTGCTAAATCTTCAATACAAGTCTCCCTCACTATCCGATGCCCCGATTTACGATATTATCGTAGGTTTTTAGGTTCTCTGTCTTGAGTCGGCCATCCCAATAAAAAAAAGAAAAAGAAAACTGGGGTAAGTGCCAGAGCATATTCATACATAGATGTTTGGGTTTAGGTTTTGGCTGGTCCCAGAACGCATCCCCATTTACCCCATTAGTTTTAGGGTTCGCTACACGATCATATTTCTATTTAAGATCGGGTTTCCAGGAACGTAACCCAATCGTAAATCGAGGGAGACCAGTACATTATTTCCTATCTATCTATCTATCTATATGCTCAGGCCCAATCCCCATTTTTCCGATTTTTTTATTTTATTTTCCTCTATTTTATTATTACTATTTTTTTTTTTTTTTGTATTTTCTTAGGGGTGGCCGACTCAAGACAGAGCAAGAACAGGAAAACACAAAACACAAGACAAAACAGCGAACAAACACAGACAAAACACAAAATTCACACACATCTAGGTCACCCAGGAGAATACCCAGAGACCAGGGTCACCAAGGTCGCTCCAGCACTCCCCCGGCCCCCGACCACCCGGAGAGGCTCCGATCTCGGCAGGCAGACATGTAGCGGAGCCAAAGCCACAAGCCAGCCCACCACACTTCCAGGCGCACCCTTCATATTAATCGTCTCCCCGGGCCAGGCGCCTGATGGACTATTATCTAGTCCAACTTGCGCCCGACCCCCTCCCCCAAATGACCACGTGTTCACTCAACTATTCACAAGCATTCTCCATTCATTCCTGTTTATTACCACTTAGTTCCACATAGTTATTTTGATCATTTTGTTTGTCTTTGTATTGTGTAGTTTTTGGTTTGGTTTGTATATTTTGCAAGTTTTAATTACTAGGCTACTCTATAAATAAAAGTGGATGGGACTCGTCAGACTGGTCTGCAACCCATCTAGGGGAGTAAACCCTATACAAATCCTTACTGCTGACCTAAGGGTGAAGCCGATTATTATTACTGTATTATTATTAACCCCTTCAGACTCATATGACGCAGAGGTTGCCAGATTAGCAATAAGAAATAGAGTTCTCTCACTCTTATAAATACCTCTCCAAAATTAATTTTCTGCCCACAGCTAACTCAAAGACAACTGCAGAGGTTGAAGTAACTAAACTAAAGGTTTATAAATACCCCTGATGGTATCCCTAATAGGCTCAACACAGCTAACTCAAAGACAACTGCAGAGGTTGAAGTAACTAAACTAAAGGTTTCTAAATACCCCTGATGGTAACAAAGGTTTTAAAGTATCCCTAATAGGCTCAAAATTGCGTCATATGTCGGAGAGGGTTAATATTATTAGTATTACTGTATTATAATTATTATTATTATATGTTGGGAAAACGGAGTGATGTGGATGGTTAGATGGATAGATAAATCAATAGATACATGGATAGATATACATATACTAATACACACACATACTGTACATACAGTATACACAAGCACACACACATTACCTGGTAGTAAAATCGTAGGAGACAGACGCCAACTGACTACTCAAGAAGGACGAGAACTTGATTCGGCGAGGAGGGTAGTTGTGTCCCTGAAACAAAATATTTGTTTTTATTGCTATTATACCATTCTTGGCTTAGAGGGCCTCAGAGCAGGGTGTCAAACCGGAGTAATTTTGTTGAAGACTTGCATGAATCTCCCCGACTTCCCAAATTGACTAATTCCTTGAACGTGACTACAGTGCGTTGGTATGTGTGCGATTAGTTTGCTTGGGAACCAGATTAACTTGCTCATGTAGTGATGTACACCCTATGTGGTGGATTGTGTTCTTTTATTTATAAATAATTATTTTACTTAATTAAGCGTTGTTTCCACATGGCGATTTTGATTCGTTGTTTTGTCTTTTTACTGTGTTCGTATACGTTTTGGTTTGTTTATTTTGCAAGTTTTACATTATAATTTGATCCACTCTGAAAACCAAACACCTCCCAATGAAATTAATGAAAGGCTGTGATCTTCCCGGGATTCGAACCTGGGTTACCACATAGCTTAAACACTCTTAAACACTCTAATCATTATGCCATCAAGACAGTTCAAGGTTTATGCACAAGCCTACGACATATTATCAAGAATATGAGATATACAAGAAAATTAACATGGAATAGCATTGTTATGACCATATCATCACTTCCAAAGATAATATGAGAACGAATACAAGAAAATTAATATAAAATAGCATTGTTTAGGCCATTTTATCACTGCCAAAGACAACATGAGAACGAATACAAGAAAATTAATATAAAATAGCATTGTTTAGGCCATTTTATCACTGCCAAAGACAACATGAGAACGAATACAAGAAAATTAATATAAAATAGCATTGTTTAGGCCATTTTATCACTGCCAAAGACAACATGAGAACGAATACAAGAAAATTAATATAAAATAGCATTGTTTAGGCCATTTTATCACTGCCAAAGACAACATGAGAACGAATACAAGAAAATTAATATAAAATAGCATTGTTTAGGCCATTTTATCACTGCCAAAGACAACATGAGAACGAATACAAGAAAATGAACTAGAAATACCATTGTTTTGGCCATTTTACCACTTCCAAAGACAATATGAGAAGGAATACAAGAAAAGTTACATGAAATACCACTGTTTTAGCCATTTTATCACTTCGTATGACATAATTTGAACTGTAAACCAAAATTTAACTTTATACTGTATATACAAAAATAATTATTAAAAAGAATGGACTCTGCTTTCATTTGACACCCTAATTCGGAGTCGGACGGACCCAACGTTGAGTGGTCAATCCTGTTAGAGGGATCTGCCTTGTGTGGGCCAATCGGCTTTCTGCAGACTCCCGTTTTCTTATGTACACTCGGTTCAAAAAGTATCTGCACCCCTACCCTGATAATCTGGTATGTACAGCTTAGTAGTATAGGTAGGTAGTAGTATAGATGGATATAGCTACAGGTAGATATACAAACCCTACCAAGCTGTACACACCAGATTATCAGGGTAGGGGTGCAGATACTTATGTTATTATGCAAGTCCTTGAATAAACTGGCACAGGCTTTCCTTCTCATGGGGGACAGGTCAGCTTGGGGGCATTTTTGTGTATGGTCACCCTCATAAAGGGAAGTAAGGCATCCGGAAAGAAAAAAACAATGAGAGTGAGAGAGTGAGAGTGAGAGTGAGAGAGAGAGAGAGAGAGAGAGAGAGAGAGAGAGAGAGAGAGAGAGAGAGAGAGAGAGAGAGAGAGAGAGAGAGTATTATTATAATTACTAGTTGTATATACTGTATATTTTAAACTCGTACAGTACAGTACAGTACAGTACAGTACAGTACTGTATACCGTATATCTGGGTGGATGGGACTCGTCAGCCTTGGTCGGCAAACTGTCTACAGTTTCTTACAGTGGCCATTTTGTGTATGGCCACCCTCATAAAGGGGAGTAAGGCATTCGGTAATAGACCGATAGATATATAGTATATACATGTTCTCCCTTTGTTTCGTTTATCCAGCAGAGTGCCCCGGCCTTAGAATAATTGCATAACAGTTTAAATAATCATGGTTGCAGAAGTCACTCAGCTGGAACAACTGTATTGCCATATAAGAGAGCCGTAATATTCTCAGAATCAACGGTATTTTAGCTGGTAATTCTGCTTACTATTGATGTCTACAGAACCAACTTCCTCATAGACTAAAGCTCGCCAGTTGTAAAGTGAGATGGTTTGAGCCCGTAGATTCCTAGAGGTCCTTTATTAAGGGCAGATTTCCACTTGAGGGATTGTTTTCTGGATCCCTTTCTCCCTCATGTTTAGCCCCATTGCTTTTGAGATGTTAAGACTTTTGCCCCATTAGTTTGGCGATTTTAAGAACTTTCACCCAATTTATGTCACTTTTAAGACCTTTCGTCCCATTTAGGTGTCGATTTTTTCCTGGCCAGCGAAAGCGAGCCTGCAATTTAAGAGGAATCGGCCTTCGGCCAGGACATTTTCTACCGAAAAATGTACAAATTTATCTTGAAAGGGGGTCAAGGGGGTGTAATTTCAAGCTTGATGGAAGTCTAGGAAACACACTAAAAACCTCCCCTTAACTGTAAAAACCTTCCCTTAACTGTAAAAACCATCTACTACTGTATATAGCCTGAATATATAATGAAAGAGTGCGTCTAGCCATGAACTTACTGTTAATACAAAAGTAGGTTGTGTGGGTTGCCTCAGGTCCCAGACGGAGATGTTACGATCGGTTCCAGACGTGGCAATAATGTTTTGGTCGTACTTGCACCAATCGCAGCTCAGCGCCTCTCCTTCACAGGCTCGTATCGTCATATTTGGGTGATTGGATTTTCCCCGAGTATTCCATATCCGTAGACCACCATCCTCTGTGGATAATAATAATATGAATACAGTGCACCATACAAGTTTTGGTGCTGTACCACTTTGTTTTCTATGAGTAAGAGTTAAAGAGTAGGAGATAAAGAGTAAGAGTTAAAGAGTAGGAGATAAAGAGTAGGAGTTAAAGAGTAGGAGATAAAGAGTAAGAGTTAAAGAGTAAGAGTTAAAGAGTAGGAGACAAAGAGTAAGAGTTAAAGAGTAGGAGATAAAGAGTAAGAGTTAAAGAGTAGGAGATAAAGAGTAAGAGTTAAAGAGTAGGAGATAAAGAGTAAGAGTTAAAGAGTAGGAGATAAAGAGTAGGAGATAAAGAGTAAGAGTTAAAGAGTAAGAGTTAAAGAGTAAGAGATAAAGAGTAAGAGTTAAAGAGTAAGAGTTAAAGAGTAGGAGATAAAGAGTAGGAGATAAAGAGTAAGAGTTAAAGAGTAGGAGATAAAGAGTAAGAGTTAAAGAGTAGGCGATAAAGAGTAAGAGTTAAAGAGTAAGAGATAAAGAGTAAGAGTTAAAGAGTAGGAGATAAAGAGTAAGAGTTAAAGAGTAGGAGATAAAGAGTAAGAGTTAAAGAGTAGGAGATAAAGAGTAAGAGTTAAAGAGTAAGAGATAAAGAGTAAGAGTTAAAGAGTAGGCGATAAAGAGTAGGAGATAAAGAGTAAGAGTTAAAGAGTAGGAGATAAAGAGTAAGAGTTAAAGAGTAGGAGATAAAGAGTAAGAGTTAAAGAGTAGGAGATAAAGAGTAGGAGATAAAGAGTAAGAGTTAAAGAGTAGGAGATAAAGAGTAGGAGTTAAAGAGTAGGCGATAAAGAGTAGGAGATAAAGAGTAAGAGTTAAAGAGTAGGAGATAAAGAGTAAGAGTTAAAGAGTAGGAGATAAAGAGTAGGAGATAAAGAGTAAGAGTTAAAGAGTAGGAGATAAAGAGTAGGAGATAAAGAGTAAGAGTTAAAGAGTAGGAGATAAAGAGTAAGAGTTAAAGAGTAGGAGATAAAGAGTAAGAGTTAAAGAGTAGGAGATAAAGAGTAGGAGATAAAGAGTAGGAGATAAAGAGTAAGAGTTAAAGAGTAGGAGATAAAGAGTAGGAGTTAAACAGTAAGAGTTAAAGAGTAGGAGATAAAGAGTAGGAGATAAAGAGTAAGAGTTAAAGAGTAGGAGATAAAGAGTAAGAGTTAAAGAGTAGGCGATAAAGAGTAGGAGATAAAGAGTAGGAGATAAAGAGTAAGAGTTAAAGAGTAGGAGATGAAGAGTAGGAGATAAAGAGTAAGAGTTAAAGAGTAGGAGATAAAGAGTAGGAGATAAAGGGTAAGAGTTAAAGAGTAGGAGATAAAGAGTAGGAGATAAAGAGTAGGAGATAAAGAGTAAGAGTTAAAGAGTAGGAGATAAAGAGTAGGAGATAAAGAGTAAGAGTTAAAGAGTAGGAGATAAAGAGTAGGAGATAAAGAGTAAGTGTTAAAGAGTAGGAGATAAAGAGTAGGAGATAAAGAGTAGGAGATAAAGAGTAGGAGATAAAGAGTAAGAGTTAAAGAGTAGGAGATAAAGAGTAGGAGTTAAAGAGTAGGAGATAAAGAGTGAGAGTTAAAGAGTAGGAGATAAAGAGTAGGAGATAAAGAGTAAGAGTTAAAGAGTAGGAGATAAAGAGTAGGAGTTAAAGAGTAGGAGTTAAAGAGTAGGAGTTAAAGAGTAGGAGTTAAAGAGTAGGAGATAAAGAGTGAGAGTTAAAGAGTAGGAGATAAAGAGTAAGAGTTAAAGAGTAGGAGATAAAGAGTAGGAGATAAAGAGTAAGAGTTAAAGAGTAGGAGATAAAGAGTAGGAGATAAAGAGTAGGAGATAAAGAGTAGGAGATAAAGAGTAAGAGTTAAAGAGTAGGAGATAAAGAGTAGGAGATAAAGAGTGAGAGTTAAAGAGTAGGAGATAAAGAGTAAGAGTTAAAGAGTAGGAGATAAAGAGTGAGAGTTAAAGAGTAGGAGATAAAGAGTAGGAGATAAAGAGTAAGAGTTAAAGAGTAAAAGATAAAGAGTAAGAGTAGGCGATAAAGAGTAGGCGATAAAGAGTAAAAGATAAAGAGTAAGAGTTAAGAGTTAAAGTTATGCTATATCTAAAGTCGGCCACCCCCAATAAAAAAAAAGGGGGTTATGTGCCAGAGTAAATACAGTAGATAGATCGATAGAAGAGTTAACCCTTTCACGTACATATGACGCAGAGGTTGCCAGATTAGCAATAAGAAATAGAGTTCTCTCACTCTTATAATTACCTCTCCAAAATTAGTTCTCTGCCCACAGCTAACTCAAAGACAACTGCAGAGGTTGAAGTAACTAAACTAAAGGTTTATAAATACCCCTGATGGTAACAAAAGCTTTAAAGTATCCCCAATAGGCTCAACACAGCTAACTCAAAGACAACTGCAGAGGTTGAAGTAACTAAACTAAAGGTTTATAAATACCCCTGATGGTAACAAAAGCTTTAAAGTATCCCCAATAGGCTCAACACAGCTAACTCAAAGACAACTGCAGAGGTTGAAGTAACTAAACTAAAGGTTAATAAATACCCCTGATGGTAACAAAGGCTTTAAAGTATCCCTAATAGGCTCAAAATCGCGTCATATGTCGGAGAGGGTTAAAGAGAACCAAATTCAAAGTATAATAGTGTCAAAATATCTAGATACACATACTGTACATAAATTTAAACACCACAAAGTGCGGTTCTAGTCTTACGTTCTAATGGTGGTACTCCAGGCAGCCCTGTTCAGGGCTGCCTCACTTGTCAGGTTTTGTAATTCAAGATCAGACCATATGATTTTTTAGATTTTTCTTGGTCTACCCCTTGGTGCAGCTTCCTCCACGTTCACGGATTTGCATCGTTTCCAGAGGTGGGCGCGCTCCGGTGGGACCGGTAATGCGGCAGCGCTCCGCACTCATCAGACATAAGGTAATGCGGCAGCGCTCACACGCTCCTTTTGTCAGCAGACCCAATGCGCTTCCCGCTCCTGCGCTCCCCCAAAAATAGGTATATAAAAAACAAAACAAACAAAACAGCTTCTAGAAGTTATTTAATTATTTACCTTTGTCCTTCACTTTGTCCTTTGTCTTTCACTTCACTAAATTCCAAGAATTCAAAACATTAAAAAAAACTCAAGTCATGGTGTCTTTCTGAAGTTTAACTGTTTAAGTTTCTCACTTCTCAGTTTCTGTTATTCTTTATGTCATATCAATGAATCAAATGTCAATGATATGATATGATTGATATCATTGCAAATGTCAATGATATGATATGATTGATATCATTGTGAGTTTGTGACATTGTGACTGTCCATTGATATCTATGATATGACATAAAGAATTACAGAAACTGTCCAAACTGAGAAACTTAAACAGTTAAACTTATCAAGCTAACATTCTAACAAGCCTAACAATACAATAACAACAATACAACATGATTACATTGATTAGTATTTACTATTTAGTTGATTACATGATTAAATTAATAATAATTTAATATCATAATATCATTAATAATTTAATATGATATGATTAATTGATTATATTATGATTATTGGACCCGTCCAAGCTGTCCACAGACACTCAGACAGTCAGACAGGCTCGGGCTATACCACTGCCAGACTTACCCTTAGGCCCCTTCGTAAGCTGTAACTTGCCCGTAAGGTTTACTTTACGTTAGCACAAGCCAAAACAAAAAAAATAACAAGTTAACAACTGTAACACTGTCAGTCTGTCACTATCATAGCATCACTGTATCACAGTTCACTAACACCGTGGGTAACACCGTACGAACGGTGCGATGACTGTACACGATAATGACGTTCTTGTACCTGTTGTTGACAGGAAAAATCACCTCCGGAGCGCCAGCAAGGAGCGCGAATTTCTAGCTGCGCTCCCCGCCTGCGCTCTGATTTCAGAATTTTTCCGCTCCTCGCTCCTCTATATTGGTAATGCGCACCGGATCGCAGAGCGCAGAGCGCCAAATGGCGCGCACCTGCCCACCTCTGATCGTTTCACCACGGACCTTATGAACTCCTAAGTACCAACATGATATTCTTATTTTTTCACCAACCAAATTTACTTCTAAACTCAATTAATGAAATCAACAAATACTTGTGGCACTCCAAGGACTCGAACCTAGGATACTCACACCAAAATTCCGCGCATTTATGCATTACGGTATCAGAACGACAGGACCCTCTCACGAACGGAGATATTCATGTACTGTACAGTATTTATAATTTGAATTAAAATGTAAAACTTGCAAAGGCAGTTCCTTGTTCTGTATCCCCTGTGCTGGTGGCCTTGGGGTCAGCCTACCATGCCAGCTGAAGGGAGATTTGTCCCATTATGATTCACCACTGCACCTTACATGGTACTAAGTCAGTATTATACCAGCGATATTATTCATTATTGATAATTCACCATTATAACCAGCTTAGAGAACAACAACAACAACAACAACAACAACAACAACAACAAAGCTTTCTCTCACGCGATTTTAAGTGTCTTAAAGCCATGTAATAATCGTTTGCCGTCCAGCAGGCCACCCAGGCTGCACGGTGCGATCTCGATGTGGCCTTCCAGACGGCCATCCGGGCTATGAGGGTTAAACATACTGTATATAAATAACTAACCTGCCACAGACGCCACACATCCAGGTAGGTAGGGAGACCACACAGCCTGGTATACTAAACTACCTCCACCCACTAATGTTCTCACCGAGCTCTTCTGGTTCGGGTCCCACTGCAACAAAGATCATTATTGTAGTACATATAGATGTCACTATCTTGTGCTATAGTCCGTTCATTCTAGGTTGGGCAGAAATCGTAACCTCTAACCTCTGTAACTCAAAAAGGGCTAGAGGAAATGAGCTGTCAATTTATACACCTATTCCCTAGCCAAGTCTTCCTATTTGATAGAAATATTAGCTCGATTACTCTAGTCCTTTTTGGGTTATGAGAGGTTACCAGGGGTTACGATTTCTGCCCAAGTTAGAATGAACAGAATTTAACAGACTGAATTATAGCTATATATAATTTATAACATATAATTTTTAAACAAAATGGTAAAAATTGAATTATCTGTGTAACTCTTGATATCATAGGAACTTGGGGATAATGTGAAATTTACTGTAAGTGATGAATCTTAACTTCCGAAACTTTGAATAGTTAAGCCAGTGTCACATGAGCGTTTTTTCCAATTTTCGATGAGCATGTTTATCTCGCAATATTTTGAGGATCTTTCGCATTGGGATCATAAATGTACTGAAGGTGGGTTATGTTAAATAGCTGGATTCTGATCAAGCTTGAATTTTTGAGCTGCCAGACTACTATTGCCGGTAAAAATTGCCGGATAAAGGGTTTGTGTGGCACCGCCTTTACATAATGTCAGCCATAATATAGAGAACTGGTATTGGGACAGGAGAAAATAACTTTCTCTTCAAGGGGAGAGGGAGTCTTCTCTTGCTTAGAATTGGCAGTAGTTCTCTGAACTTTCCCCAACCACATTTAATTCTGGTGATAGTGGCAGCCTTGGCCCCACCACCGGCAGAGATGGTATATCCAAAGTAGCAAAACTTGTACAGTATATCATCTCCAGTGATTCATTTCCAAAGTTTACACTCTCGAGCCGGTCATTCAACATGAGCTCACCTTTGCATACTATACATACAATATTCTCAACTTCGGACTTCTTCCTTGGTAGAGGTCCCTTTATTCTAGTGCAGCGGTTCTTCCCATGATGTACCCAGCTGTGGCAGACGCTACACTGTATTGAGTTCGCGCCCACCCCTTTTCTGCATACTGTGCATGGGTATGCACCACTTTTTTCTACCTTTCCTAGCCCTAATCTATCTATCTATCTATCTATTGCCTGACGCCGTGATCCCCGAAGGGGTGGCCACGAACGAACCGCCCCCATGCACCTCTGTCCCCAGTCAGTCGACGCCCCTCCCCCCAACCAGCACCGCCTTCGTTCATGTAGTTCCTCACTCCATCCTTCCACCTCATATTCGGTCTACCTCTCCCCCTCTGTCCCTCCACCTCGCTCTCGTACACCCTCTTAGTCATTCTCTCGCTTTCCATACGTTCCATATGGCCGAACCATCTCAAGTTGTTCCTTTTCACACTTTCCAGCACATCTACCTCCACACCACACCTCCTTCTTACTTCCTCATTAGTCTGTCTATCCCTCCATGTAACTCCGCACGCACTCCTTAAGTAATTCATTTCCACTGCTCTCACTCTTGGTCTGAGTCTCTCAACCAACGTCCATGCTTCGCTTCCGTAAGTCAGTGTCGGGATTACCACACTGTCATGCAAGGACTTCTTCACTTCCATACTGACCACCCTATTTCTTGTTACTGCTTTTAGCGTTCCTACAACCCTCTTCCCCTGTTGTACCCTCTCCCGCACCTCTTCATCCATAGTCCCATCTTTACTCAACACACTGCCCAGATACTTAAAAGAGTTGACGATCTCCATAGCCTGACCGTTCAGCTTCACCTCACACTCTGTGACTTCACCCCTTTCGAAGACCATAACCTTGCTCTTCCCCGTATTTACCTTCAAATTCCGTTTTTCGCACACTGTTCCAAACTCATTTACCAGACCCTGCAACTCCCATTCATTATCACTCATCAGAACTGTATCATCCGCAAACAGCAGTATAGGTAGCTTCCACTCAATTCCCTCCCTTTTCAGCGATACACCAACATTCACTGCTCTTGATAGTATTTCTTTCATGACTCCATCCATATATACAGTAAACAACCACGGGGACATCACACACCCCTGTTTCAAACCAACATTCAGGTCAAAGAACTCGCTCTGCTCACTCTCCACACGTACTGCCGCCTTTGCACCCTCATACATGCTCTTCACTGCTTTCAGCAACTTGCCCTCTACTCCGTATATTCTAAGTACTTTCCACAAACCTTCTCTATCCACCTAATCTACTGTGTAAAATCTTGGTTATATTTATATTAACTTTTAACCCTTTACTTGCCATGCCCTCTATCCATCTTCTGAACTTGGCCTCAGCATCCCACGCACTATCTGTGATAAGTACTGTACTAGTTCATCTGCGTATAGCAGTTTCCAGGGAAGCCCAGCTCTGAAATCACCAAATAGTGCCTCCAGAACCATAACAAAGAGGAGGGGGCTTAACACAGTACACCTTCACCCTCCCTACCGTTTGTGCTACCGTTTGTGAGTCTCGTACATCTTCATTATCACACGCATCAGACACGCCTCTACGCCAAGTTTTCTTATAACCCACTGTACAACTTCTCTGGGCACCCTATCAAAGGCCTTCTCCAAGTCTATAAACACAAGATAAGGATCCCTATCTTTAAGTAAATATCTTTCCTGCAGCTGCCTGACTATGAAGATAGCGTCGATTGTGTCACATCCTGGCATAAAACCGAACTGCATATCATCGATAGAAATGCTTTCCCTGATCATACCTTCAAAGACTCTCACAGACTTTCATTACTTGGTCAAGCATTTTCAGGCCCCTATAATTTGCTCTATGTAACGAATCCCCCTTACCCTTATACTGTATATGTTTACTATTACAGAGAAGCATGGAAGGTACACTATGAACGATTGCTAAATGTAGAGTTTGAATGGGATAAGGAACAGCTTAGTATGCAAAAACCAATATCTGGACCACCTCCTTTGATAGCACCAGCTGTAGTGAGCGACGCAATCAATAAAATGAAGGACGGTAAAGCTCCAGGGTGCTCTGACATTGTCGCTGAGATGATAAAAGCCACAGGGAAGACTGGTGTCAACTTAGTCACTGAGTTGATAAACGCCATCATTAAAGATGAGAAAAACCCCGAGGATTGGGACAAAAGTGCAATAGTAAATATATACAAAGGAAAAGGGGATGCGCTAGATAGAGGTAATTATAGGGGCCTGAAAATTCTTGACCAAATCATGAAGGTCTGTGAGAGAGTCTTTGAGGGTTTGATCAGGCAAAGCATCTCCATTGATGCTATGCAGTTTGGTTTAATGCCAGTACGTGGTACAACCGATGCTATCTTCATAGTCAGGCAGATACAGGAAAGATACTTACTGAAAGGGAGGGATCTTTACTTTGTGTTTGTAGACCTGGAGAAGGCCTTTGACAGGGTGCCTAGAGATGTTGTGCAGTGGGCTATGAGGAAACTTGGTGTGGAAGAGTGGCTGGTGTGTGTGATAATGAAGATGTATGAGGATTCGCGAAGTGTGGTGAGGGTGAAGGGTGTACTGAGTGATGAGTCCGCAGTCCGTGTTGGAGTCCATCAGGGTTCAGTGTTAAGCCCCCTCCTCTTTATTATGGTCCTGGAGGCACTGTCTAGAGTTTTTAGAGGCGGACTCCCGTTGGAACTGTTTTATGCAGACGATTTAGTCCTAATAGCTGACAATATGCAAGATGCCGAGGCCAAATTCAGAAGATGGAGAGAGGGCATGGCGAGCAAGGGTTTAAGAGTCAATACTGTATTAACAAACCCAAGGTTATGGCATCCTTGCTAGATGCTCATGGTGTTGCCTATCACTTTTACGCTGATGACACTCAGTTGTATGTGAAAATAGAAAACATTAATGATACTAAGACCAAAATAGAATCTTTATTGTCTGACATTAAGATCTGGATGGCAAAGCGGAAACTCAAACTGAATGAAAACAACCCAGAGATCATTATCATTCATGGAAATAGAAGGGGAAATGATGCTGAAAATGTAGTGACTCTGGATATGGGAGGTTCTCAACTTCACCCAGTAAGCTCAGTGCGAAACCTTGTTGTATACTTTAACTCTAAATTGAACTATGAGAATCACATCAATCAGGTCATCAAAATTTGTAATCTCCAAATCAGAAACTTGTATTCAGTGAGACGGTTTCTTAACAAGCGCTGTCTTCTAACATTGGTTCACTCAATTGTCCTATCACGTGTGGACTATTGTAATGCCTTATTGGTTGGCCTTCCTAATTACTTGCTACAAAAAGTTCAGTCCATACTAAACAGAACAGCGAGGCTCATATTTGATCTACCTCCAAGAACCCCCACTTCTTCATATTTGATAGAGCTGCACTGGTTGCCAGTTAAAGCTAGGATAGAGTTTAAGTTGTGTCTTATGACTTTTAAGGCACTTATATTTGGCGAACCTAAGTATCTTGCTGACCTCTTGAGACGCCCTTTGGCAGTTCTGGTGCGATCCTGAGAAGCAGTGATGATGTGCTGCGTCTTGATGAACCGGTAGCTATCCAGCAGTCCTCTTTCTCTGATCGGTCCTTTTCTTTTGTGGCTCCTAGGTTATATAATGAATTGCCTTTATCAATTAGACAGCTGAACTCCATACACTCTTTCAAAAAACAGTTGAAAACCTTTCTCTTCTGTAGGAGTTATGATCTTGCAAGTGGCACAGTGACAGGTCGTTACAGACTCTAACTGCTGCCATGTTCAATAGTTGTTGTTGCTTGAACTACAGGTGAACTGCACCACACTTCTCTTGATTGTGGTGCAATGTGTTACGAGCGCTAGTGAATTCCTCTGGAAGAACTGGCGCTTGCGAGAAATAAAAGACCAGATTTATTATTACAGTATTATTATTATTATGCATTGTAGATTGAGACGAGGCAATGTGGAAAAGAGCGGTGCATACCCATGTGCAGTGTGTGGAAAGGGTGTGGGCGTAAACACGATTCAATGTAGCATCTGTCGACGCTGGGTGCACCATGGGAGTAAGCGCTGTAGTAGAATAAAGGGACCCCTGTCGAAGGATAAGTCAGAAATAGAGAAATTTAAGTGCGTAGTGTGCAAAGGCGAGCTTGTGTTAAATGATAATCCTGTGGCTGTGAATTTTGAAAATGAGTCATTGGAGCTGGTGGACAAGTTTTGTTACCTAGGAGAAACCATCTCTGCCGGTGGTGGGGCCGAGGCTGCCACTGTCGCTAGAATTAGATGTGGCTGGGGGAAGTTCAGAGAACTGCTGCCAATTCTGACCATGAAAAGAATGCCTCTCCCCCTGAAGGGAAATGTTCATGCCTCATGTGTTAAAAGTGCAATGACGTATGCCTCAGAAACATGGGCCGTTAAAGTAGAGGATGTCAACAGAATGGAACGTAATGAGATGAGAATGGCGAGATGGATGTGTGGGACCAGGCTGCAGGATAGAATAACAAATGTTGAGCTGAGGAGACGTTTAGGTATAAAGAGTATTAGCGAAGTGATGTGTACAAGTAGACTGGGATGGTATGGACATGTGGAGAGAATGGATGAACAAAATTGGGTGAAAAAATGCAGGTCTGTGATTGTGGAGGGAGCTGCACCAAGGGGTGGACCGAGGAAGACCTGGGATCGGACTATACGCGCCGATCTCAAATCCAAAACTATTTTCTTACAGTTCCTTATCATGTACAGTCAAATTTAATATAAGAATAATCAACAAAATCAATCAATTTTTTTTTTTTTTTTTTTTTTTTTTTCCTTTGCCCCTCAGCTTTCTCTTCATAATTGCTGAGGGGCACAGGGCCCTGGGTGGGGCTTTGGTTTCCCGGGCGTTTCTGTCGCCCTCCTCAGCTCCCCGCCATGGAGTGGCTTCGGTCACCCAGGCTTTATTGTGGTCGGCAGGGAGGGTTCTGTGGGGGCGCTCGGGTATGGCCTTGACCTTGCTCGGGGCCTTGGGGCTGTTCGGCCAGGCAGCTTGGGGAACAACAACAACAAAATCAATCAAAATAACATGACAATTTGTACTGTGTCAGATTCCAGGCTCCGATACACGTAGCCGATAAATTGGCTCGTGTGGCACCAGCTTAATGTACAGTTGTACACTTAAGTTCTGTTCCTCGTGTATCAAATTATAATTACTGTAGTATGAATGAATTGAATGTGTGGTTTATTTTAATTATCAGTTGACTAGTCAGATAAGTTAACCACTGCATCAAAACTAAACTCGTAATTCCATCATGCGCATAAAATTTCCATGTATTAGATCACAGAGAAGAACAGGACTTATGTGGGCAACTGTGCACGATAAAGTAACTTACTATTTTGATAGAAGAATCCCAGGAGGCGGACGCAATATGTTGAACATCTCTGGTTTGACTCCAAGATACACTACAGGCATCTTTACTGTGTTCACGCCACACTGTTACTGGGCTCTGGAAAATGATATAGAACATACAGTACCGTATATATATTCTATTTTGTATTCATTTCACCACACCCCCAAACACCTCCAATGAAATTAATGAAAGCATATATGTGATCCACCAGGATTCGAACCTGGGTTATCAAACACAGATTTTTAGACACCTTAACCATTACACCACCAAGACGGTACAATACTGTACAATAAGACATGCATACAAAGACTATCTACATGTTAGTAGGTCAGTCTTTTTGTTCACCTTATAGTGACATTCTACGCAGATTGTTCTTTGGCATCCCTCTTAGTTAGTCCTTTGGCTGCCAGATCAGTTTGTACTACCTGATCCCACGTCTTTCTTTGGCTGCGAGATCAGTTTGTAGTACCTGATCCCACGTCTTTCTTGGTCTACCTCTCCTTGCGACTCCCTCCACGTTCATAGATTTGCTTTTCTTAACCCAATTATTCTCATCCAACCTTTCCACATGTCCATACCATCTAAGCCTGCTCCCATGCATCTTTACACTAATACTCTCAATGCCTAAGTGCACTCGGAGTTCCACACTGGGGGGTTTTGTCTTTCATAACAGACCCACAAATCCATCTCACCACACTCAATTCATTTTTGTTCCCTCCAATTGGGAAAAAAAAAAATCAATCACTCTAGTCCTTTATGAGTCATAGTAGTTAAAATATCTAGCCTAACAAACTGCCACTGGACTGACAATTCCCTGGTCAACACTATATTTTGTTCATTATTAATAGACCAGAAATCTTGACCACTTTAACTCCAAAATGACTAGAGTAATCAAGCTAATATTGATACCATTTGGAAAGAGTCAGCCTGGGAATAGGTGTGGAAACTTACAGCCCATTTGCTCTAGCCCTGAGTTATTGAGGTTAGGGGTTACTATTTTTGGCCTACTTATAATGAATGGACTATAGCTGTTCTCTTATATTGCTATCCTCTTCTTTTATCGCTTAGTTCAACCTTAACCCCTTCAGCACCATGACGTCTGTTTACCTTGGATTCTGGCTACAATCAGATGATTTTTTGCAGTTTACAGTAAGAAGGACCTTTGTTATTAAGAGAGTTTATTTAGATCGTATTTACCCATTTGAGTCGTAGACGTAGATTATAAGCTAAAGAAAATCGTCTAATGGTAACCAGAGAGGGTTCTGTGGGGGCGCTCGGTTATGGCCTTGGAATTGCTCGGGGCCTTGGGGCTGTTCGACCAGGCAGCTTGGGGAACAACAACCAATGGTCTTAATTGGATAAATTATTGACCCCTAGTATGAAGGTATGTTGCCAACATCTATCTATTTGCCGGACGCCTTACTCCCCTTACGAGGGTGGCCACACACAGAACGCCCCCAAGCGGACCTATTCCCTGTGAGAGGGATAACCCGAGCCAGTATAGTGAAGGACTTACAGGATTGACCACTCAATTTAGGATCGGTCCGACTCCGAGGCCCTCTGTGTATCTTGTTAGCACTATTTTCTACAGTGGTGTTCGGCTAATCCATCCACTAACCTGCCTTACCCTTAGGTAAGCAGTACGGATTTGTATCAGGTTTACTCCCCTAGACAGGTTGCCAACCAAGGTTGACGAGTCCCATCCACCCAACGTAATAATACTGACAAATAAATAGATAAATGACTAATAAATAGATACATATTGAAAGAAGTAAGAGGTGAACTTGGTTAACCTAGCCTATCTGACCATATTATGGGTTTAAAAGTAGGCCTGGTCTTATACGGCCAATATATCACTAGAACCTATTTCCTAGAGTGAAAATAACTACTGGTATTATACCCCGGAGTGTCTTATACGCTGGTATATACGGTAGTTAATAAAAAGTCGGGCCTACGTTACGCACGTTCGGTAGGGAAAATACGCGCTCTTCGGTTTCTCCCCGGATTTGCCTTACATTGGTACGGGAGGCGCGCTATTTGAATCGATATTGCTCTCGTCAATAATTTTGGCGCAATATTTTTATTCTACGCGTTAGCGGTGAAACGCGCTGCTTGAACACGCGTTCGACGAGACCCTTCTGTATGGTAAATTGACGATTTTAGTCAGGAATGAATCAGAATACCTTCGCATGGCGGGGACTTTCAAATACCATAGGTGCACAGCTTAGAGGTTAAACTTGTATGTATGTATGTATTCAACCAGACCACTCAGCTCCATACCAGAACTCTTATAGGACTGCCAATCCTACCTAGCACCAGACAATTTGATTCAGATAATAAAGGAGCTACAAGTTAGTTGTTGTTGTAGTTCCCCAAACTGTCAACAGTCCCGAGTCCGGTAGACCGGAGCCGCTCCAGATGCTCGAGCCTCCGAAGGGTCCGGGGAGAGATGAGATCAGTCTCTGAGAGGGCAGCGCAGGAGGGGACCCATGGGCTTCCACCCCTAGGCCAATGCCCGCACCGTCTGCAGCACTCATTGCAGTGCTACCCAATCGGGTGATCTTGCCAGCACCTACAGTAGAAGGAATAACAGTACAGTAAAGTAAAAGAGACATACAGAAACAGCTAAGGTTGGGTGGAGGATGTCAAACCTCACTCTGAATAGGACCTGCCCACACCTGTGGATGGTTAGATGGATAGATAGATTAATAGAGACACTAGCAAGATCTAAATTTAATAGAGTAAATTACCTTCAAGTTTGAGGTATTCCAGAGTTGCATAGACCCGTCCCCGGCCACGGTAACCAAGACACCATCCGTGGCTTCACTCCACGCTACATCCAACAGACCGCTAGACTCCCAGTTTCCGCTACTTAATACTCGTTGCTCGCCTACTGACACCACACACACACAACCTCCGCCTGTGGGGTAAAAACATTGCTTTTGTTTGACTTATGGGCTCTGTCTCGAGTCGGCCACCCCCAGCTAAAAAACAAAATTAAAAAATATGGGGTATGTGCCTGAGTATATAGATAGATAGATGACTTACAATACATCAAGCTTATATAATACCTATAAGGCCCCCCCTTTAATATAAATACAGTATGTGCATTTTTCAGTTGAAAAATGCTCTGGCCAAAGGCTTGTTCCTCCTAAATTCTGCCCCTCGCTACTGCTCACCAGGAAAAAATTGACAACCTAAATGCACGAAAGGCTTCCTCACTTAAAACCCTTCCTGCCCGGTTGTCATTTTAAAATGACACCGCGGCAGATGGGCAGGAGCCCGGGTGTCATTTTAAAATCCGTAAGCTTGAAAGCTTATTAAGCGTGTTTTGAAAGCTGTGCGTCCGACGCATGTAAACAAAGCCTGTCTTTGCGACACTGCACCTCCGAAAACAAGGAGACGTCGGATCAATGTTGTTGTTGTATGCTATGACGAGATTAGTGTCTGCAAATGTCCGATATTGCTAACATCGCATTGAATCTCTCTCCACGGAAATCGTCATCACAACTGAACCAGTTGACCTAGAGAGCTCTACTTAACGCCAGTCTACAGATAAGATACACAGCTACGTCTAGAAATGTGTGGGAATTCTCTAGCAGTTAAAATAACAAAGATACGGCTAGCCTATTACAACGTTTTTCGGCCATATCCCCTGGGCTCTCTGTAATGTCCTTAGGATGGCGAGCCCGGGCAAGAAGGCTTGTATCCATTCGGCCCCATTCAGTCTACTGTTTTAAGACGTTTATCCCCATCCAGGTGTCGATTTCTTCCTGGCGAGCGATAGCGAGCCAGCATTGTATGGAGAAATACGGCTTCGCTGGAGAAATTTTTCTATTGAAAAATGTACAAATTTAGCCTGCTGTCAAAAATATTTAAAAAATATGCTGGCTCACTACCGCTCGCCAGGAAAAAATTGACACCTGGATGGGGGTAAACGTCTTAATACAGTGGGCTGAATGGGACCGACCAGAGAGAGGGGGAGAGCGAGAGAAAAAAAACAAGGTGGGCTCCCTTAACCCATCAGACCCGGAAGGGCTCTTAAACACCCATAAAAAACACACCCGAGCTACCCGGAAGGGCTCTTAAACACCCATGAGCTCAAAGCCTGTAAGCTTGGTGTGCGAGGCGTACGTCCGACGCATGTAAACAACAGCCGGCTGGACCGACGCCCCGCATCTCCGGCCACAAGAAGGAGTGCGTCGCTTGTTCGTGTGTGCCTGTATGTTATTGTTAAGTATCGAAAAGTAGTGTAAAGTGTCTGTTTTGCTATAAAGTTATCTCCAATGAAATCATCATCACAACTGAACCAGTTGACTTAGAGAGCTCTACTTAACGCCATTCTACAGATACGAAACACATCTACGCTTGGGGATGCGCGGGAATGCGGAAGCAAGCCAAATAACAAAGATGCGGTAGCCTAGGCGTAGACGTTTTTCGGCCAAAACCCCCGGATTTCGGGGAATATATATATATAATACATAGCCGGGGCTGGAGGGTTAAAGGTGGGGGCTCATGGGTTGAGATAAACATAGAATGATATTCGCCAAGCTGTACATAATTATCTTGCAAAATGCAATGGCACTGAAATAATTATTAACAATGGTATAAAGGATTTTGTGGATCGTCTATACCGGGCCTGTGACGTCACAAGAGTGTAAGTCCACCATCCAGTCTAGGCTAAGGATATTGGTGTGACGTCACAGGCCCGGTATAGACGATCCGCAAAATCCTTTATACCATTGATAATAATTATTTCAGTGACATTGCATTTTACATGATAATTATATGCAGGTTGGCGACTATTTTTCGATGTTTACCTCAACCAATGCACCCCCACCTTTAAAGTGGCCTAATTTCAAGTTGTTTCATTATGACACTGTTCATTACTTAGCCTGTGTAGTAAACAGTTTGGGGTGGTATGACTTAACCCTTAAAGAGCGGCGCTCGACTTAAGTCGTGCACCAATTTGCAGCAAGTTAGGAGCATTATTAACCCTTCCACCCCGGGCTGTCTTACCAAATGACGGTCGCCCCTACCCGGGCGATATGGCTGAAAAACGTCTAGGCCTAGGCTACCGTATTTATGTTTATTTTCACTGCTAGAACTTTCCCACTCATTCCAGGAAGGAATCTAGGCTACACATTATGTACGGTACTTAATGTAATTGTTATCAGATATGTACCAAGATTCCAACAAATATATATTTTTCATAATTATAAAACAACCAATCACTGCTGAACCAAGCAACCTTCACTCCTTCAGTGAGTGATATGTGACATAGCAAATTACTTCTAGGTATCGGTAGTATCGGTAGAAAATCAGCCGATACCGATACTCTAAAAAAGGGACGATACTACCGATACATCGGTACATCCCTAATTATAGGGGCCTGAAAATGCTTAACCAAATCATGAAGGTCAGTGAGAGAATCTTTGAGGATTTGATCAGGCAAAGCATCTCCATTGATGATATGCAGTTTGATTTTATGCCAGGGCGTGGTACAACCGATGCTATCTTCATAGTCAGGCAGATACAGGAAAGATACTTACTGAAAGGCAGGGATCTTTACTTTGTGTTTGTAGACCTGGAGAAGGCCTTTGACAGGGTGCCTAGAGATGTTGTGCAGTGGGCTATGAGGAAACTTGGTGTGGAAGAGTGGCTGGTGCGTGTGATAATGAAGATGTATGAGGATTCGCAAACTGCGGTGAGGGAGAAAGGTGTGATGAGTTCACAGTCCGTGTTGGAGTTAATCAGGGTTCAGTGTTAAGCCCCCTCCTCTTTATTATGGTCCTGGAGGCACTGTCCTAGAGTTTTTAGCGGTGGACTTCCGTCGGAACTTTTTTATGCAGACGATTTAGTCCTAATAGCTGACAATATGCAAGATGCTGAGGCCAAATTCAGAAGATGGAGAGAGGGCATGGCGAGCAAGGGTTTAAGAGTCAATACTGTATTAACAAAACCAAAGTTATGCATTGTAGATTGAGACGAGGCAAAGTGGAAAAGAGCGGTGCAAACCCATGTGCAGTGTGTGGAAAGGGTGTGGGCGCTAACTCGATTCGATGTAGCATCTGTCGATGTTGGGTACACCATGGGAGCAAGCGCTGTAGTAGAATAAAAGGACCCCTGCCAAAGAATAAGTCAGAAATAGATAAATTTGAGTGCGTAGTGTGCAACGGCGAGCTTGTGTTGAGTGATGATCCTGTGGCTGTGAACTTTGGAAATGAGTCATTGGAGCTGGTAGACAAGTTTTGCTACCTAGGAGATACCATCTCTGCCGGTGGTGGGGCCGAGGCTGCCACTGTCGCTAGAATTAGATGTGGCTGGGGGAAGTTCAGAGAACTGCTGCCAATTCTGACCATGAAAAGAATGCCTCTCCCCCTGAAGGGAAAGGTGTATGCCTCATGTTTTAGAAGTGCAATGACGTATGCCTCAGAAACATGGGCCGTTAAAGTAGAGGATGTCAACAGAATGGAACGTAATGAGATGAGAATGGTGAGATGGATGTGTGGGACCAGGCTGCAGGATAGAATAACAAATGAGGAGTTGAGGAGACGATTAGGTATAAAGAGTATTAGCGAGGTGATGCGTACAAGTAGACTGGGATGGTATGGACATGTGGAGAGAATGGATGAACAAAATTGGGTGAAAAAATGCAGGTCTGTGATTGTGGAGGGAGCTGCACCAAGGGGTGGACCAAGGAAGACCTGGGATCGGACTAGACGTGCCGATCTCAAATCCAAAAACTTGACAAGTGAAGCAGCCCTTAACAGGGTTGCCTGGAACGCCGCCATTAGGACAAGAGACTGAAACTGCACGTATGTGTGGAGCACTCAGTCTTAACATTTTATGTACAGTATGTCTGTATGTATGTAGCAGTCCCGAGGTTGTAAACAAAAATGAAGCATAATGGCAAGAATAATGACAGAAATATAAGTTGTTTCATTCAAAGTCTCTATTTTCAGGAACGTAACTACACCTTTAAGTGAAGGAATTACTGTACAGTATCTAGTATAACAAGACCAAATATATAACCGTTTAAGTGAAGGAATTACTGTACAGTATCTAGTATAACAAGACCAAATATATAACCGTTTAAGTGAAGGAATTACTGTACAGTATCTAGTATAACAAGACCAAATATATAACCGTTTAAGTGAAGGAATTACTGTACAGTATCTAGTATAACAAGACCAAATATATAACCGTTTAAGTGAAGGAATTACTGTACAGTATCTAGTATAACAAGACCAAATATATAACGTTTAAGTGAAGGAATTACTGTACAGTATCTAGTATAACAAGACCAAATATATAACCGTTTAAGTGAAGGAATTACTGTACAGTATCTAGTATAACAAGACCAAATATATAACCGTTTAAGTGAAGGAATTACTGTACAGTATCTAGTATAACAAGACCAAATATATAACCGTTTAAGTGAAGGAATTACTGTACAGTATCTAGTATAACAAGACCAAATATATAACCGTTTAAGTGAAGGAATTACTGTACAGTATCTAGTATAAACAAGACCAAATATATAACCGTTTAAGTGAAGGAATTACTGTACAGTATCTAGTATAACAAGACCAATATATCACCGTTTAAGTGAAGGAATTACTGTACAGTATCTAGTATAACAAGACCAAATATAACCGTTTAAGTGAAGGAATTACTGTACAGTATCTAGTATAACAAGACCAAATATATAACCGTTTAAGTGAAGGAATTACTGTACAGTATCTAGTATAACAACACCAAATATATAACTGTTTAAGTGAAGGAATTACTGTACAGTATCTAGTATACCAAGACCAAATATAACTGTTTAAGTGAAGGAATTACTGTACAGTATCTAGTATAACAACACCAAATATATAACTGTTTAAGTGAAGGAATTACTGTACAGTATCTAGTATAACAAAATATATAACTGTTTAAGTGAAGGAATTACTGTACAGTATCTAGTATAACAACACCAATATATAACTGTTTAAGTGAAGGAATTACTGTACAGTATCTAGTATAACAACACCAAATATATAACTGTTTAAGTGAAGGAATTACTGTACAGTATCTAGTATAACAACACCAAATATATAACTGTTTAAGTGAAGGAATTACTGTACATCTAGTATAACAACACCAAATATATAACTGTTTAAGTGAAGGAATTACTGTACAGTATCTAGTATAACAACACCAAATATATAACCGTTTTAAGGAGGGATGAGCGGATATATTTGCTCATTCATGTACAGTATCTTTTTTTTTTTTTTTTTTTTTAGTTTCCTCCCTAGGCCTCCATCAAGCTTAAAAAAAAACACCTGCCCAAGAACCTCCTTCAAGATAATTTTTTAAATAGAAAAATTCTTTTTAAATTACAGGTTAGCTCTCGTGCGCCAGGAAAAAACAACACCCAAATGACACGAAAAGTCTTGATATTGACAAAGAAATGGGGCGGAAGGTCTTAAAATCGCCAAATGTCTTAAAATCAACAAACTAATGATGCTAAACATGAGGGATGAGGGGGGGGGGGGGGGGGGGGGGGGGGGGGGGGGGGCAGAAAAATGAACCCTTACCCATCAGTCCAAAGTTTTGAGCGGCGGCCACAGCAATATGGTCCGGAGAGAATGGACTGAAGGCCACGTCGTAACCATGGTGACCAACTGTTGTTATTGTACGCTCCGTACTACCACCACCACTACCACCACCACCACCACCATCCGTCATCTTGGCTTGTACTCCTTTTACACACTCTGTAATAATAATAATAATAATAATATATGAATATGTACAATGCCTCCCACTGCAGCACCTGCACCTACAGTACAGGTACTGTATCAACAAACCACACCAGCCTCAACAGTGCTACAAGACAGTACCATATCAAGACTCTACTGTACATTAGGCAACTTGGACTTTAGAACAACAAAATCCTCTCTCTCTCTCGCTCTCTCTGCTATGTATATGTATGTACTGTATGTGTGTGTGTGAGTGCCCGTCTGGGGACGGGTACTAGTGGTGGATGACGACACTCAATGAGAGCTCTGTGGGAAACGATCGTGGCCATGGCTTTCTTCAGGGACTCGGAGCTGTTCGGCCAGGCAGCTTAGGGAACAACAACAACAACAACAACCTAGTTGTAGTACAGTATACAGGATTTGAGCTAAGCTCGTATTGTCCTGTCCCCATGACTACTTTATCCACATGAATATTCCTAGCCCCATCTCCTCTCCCACCCATTCCAACCATCAATACTCCTATATAATTATGGGAAGCTAAATTTCTTGACATCCTTACGGCAAATACCCTTCCTCAATTTATACTCATGCCATCTTGTTCTTCCAGCATTTATTACAAAAAGATCATCTCTATCCAATTGTTCAAACCCCCTCACACTTTTGTACATGTGATCAAGTCTCCCCTCACTCTTCTTTCTTGCAGTGTCGGTAACTGCAGCTTTTCTAATCTTCTTTCGTAAGACAGTTCCCTCAAATCTGGGACCAACTTCGCGGCTATTCTTTGCACTCTTTCTAGTTTAGCAATGTGCTTCTTCAGATGTGGAGACCATATCACTGCTGCGTACTCTAATCATTGACACTATCATCTGTCTCGGCATCTCCTCGTCCATATAAGTAAAAACTACCCTCATGTTTGTCAGTAGTCCATATGCCCCTCCCACTATTCTATTGATATGCTTTTCCAGTGACAAATCACTCTGTACAGTACCGTATACTGGCTATTATTAGACAATATTACTCTACTCCATGTATCCTATTGCATGTCGTACAAGGCGACTAAAAGGGGGGATAAATCGTCAAAGAGATTTGCCTGCAATGGTGGCGCTGGTGGGAGGGCTGCGGATGGAGCAAACATTGGCCCAAAGCTACGAGCTCATGGACCAACAAACTCCTCCCCCGGGAAGGTGAGGTTCCAGGGACTACCTGAATGCCGCGGGATTCCAATAAAGGGCATTTTGGGGCTACAAAACAACAACAATTACTCTACTGTACTTTTAAGAAGGATTTGTGATATAATACAAAATAATTACGTGTAATGGAGATAAAGCTTCTCTATGATAACTAGACATCCCTACTAAGCTGCAAAAAATTGTCGGTATAATCCTGTGTAGCGGGGAGACCTGTAGTTACTGTACTAGTTATATCTCAATAATTTGGCAATTTTGCAATATATTTTTACATTTTACAATCATAAATAGCCCACTAATTAATACAGTATACTAGATTAGGTTAGATTAGGCTTTGGTTAGGTTAAAGATGTTGTTCAATGTTTCTTAGTAAATACCGGCAGGCATCTGAAAAATAGTTCTCCCCGCTACACAGGATCTTACCAATACGTTTTCCCAATCATCTTAAAACACTCAAAAGATTTATTTTTTTCATAGTTAAAATAAACTACCATAACGGTGTTATGTGGGGGCACTCGGTTATGGCCTTGGAATTGCTCGGGGCCTTGGGGCTGTTCGGCCAGGCAGCTTGGGGAACAACAACAACAACAACAACAACCATAACGGTGTTTTTTCCTTGGGATACAGCATGGGTAGAGAGGGGGCCTTTGCCCCCACTCACCCCGCCCCCCATGATTTACCGGTAATGAAACTAGCATCTATTTTGACAGTAGGGGGCCTAATTAGTGTTTTACCGCCGTCGATAGGGAGAGTTTATATTTTTCAAAGTGCTATACTGTATACAGTATAGTGACCATATAGGGTAACCAATAGGTATGCACTTGGCATTTAAAAACCTCTCCACAAGACATGACAACACTTGGGCATTATGCCTTCATGTCATCAGGTATCAATAGTTTAGTTTGGTATGATTGAAGAGGTGCAGCAACAAAAAGAAGTGAAAGTGTAAAACACTGTTTTCTTATGAAAATCTAAGAATTTCACTTTTGTTTGAGTGTTTAATGACCCATTTTCAAATTGAATATTATAACTTTTTTCTCTTTGTAGGTCCATTCTGTGATGTAGTGTATAAGAAAAACGCATCAGGACTGCTCAATAACATAAGATAAAGCCAAGGCTGGGTGCGTACCTATTGGACAGAGCCCACATACCAAAAACCAATGGGTACCGGTACGCATTTTTTCAAACGGCTGCCAGAGAGTCTAAGCCACATTACATGACATTCTAAGGCTACTCTACTACAAGGATGAATAAGAGTCACTTTTCGCTGAAACTGTCCGAGTACCATCCAATAATCCAATTCAATTTACCCCAAGGGTGTTCCAGAAGGTACTGGAACGCAGTGCGTGGTGCCCTGATTGTACGCGCGTTCCTATTGGGCACCACGCACTGCTTACTTATTGGTTTTCACAACAAATGTTCCCTCCACAGATTATGTATGTCTTTTATCTTTTTCTAATTGAAAAATACAACATTCCTGGTGTAAGTTATCCACTTCCTAAAATAAAATGTCATTTGATAATGCCGTTTGATAAACTGCGTACCTTTTGGTGTTTGGCATGCGGGCTCTGTCGAATAGGTACGCACCCAGCCCTGGTACGCACCCAGCCTTGGTTATATCTTGTGTTTCTGAGTAGTCCTGATGCATTTTTCTTATAAGCTCAAGCTCTCACAGGCCGTAGCTCGGTTGGTAGAGTGCTCGCCTGCTGACCGTGAGGTTGACGGTTCGAGTCTCGGGCCAGCCAGTGTGTTATTGGCAGACGTCAGTGCTGTACATGAACGGTGCGGTCTAGCAATCTAGTGGCAACTGTTCACTGAAGTCCCTGATTTATCAAGGCCCAGCTATTCAGCAGGGAGTGTATGGTGTTAAAAACTGCATCATTAACCTTTTTACCAACACATACCTTCTCAAACTGCATAAAATCGTCTAAATATAGCTAGAATAAAATGCTATAGAAGTTGCTCGTACAGAAGGGGTTGAGGATAGATAGATAGGTTTATTATGCTGGTAAAGTACAGTAGGGTCCCGCATAAAACGTGCTCAGATAAAACGAGTCTCGATTAAAACGAGCGACCTAAAATATTAATATTTAATTTTCGATAAGAACGAATGTGATCACATAAAACGAGTCCGCCGCCAAAATGGGGCAAATCCGATGAGTTTTCATATAGAGCGCCGAAATATCGTAGAAAACGTACAAAATATCATACGCTTTCATATAGAGCGCCGAAATATCGTACAAAACGTACAAAATATCGTACGCTCCTGACGGAAATTTACGCTTACAGTGAACATTGACGATATTGGGCCACCAAAATGCCGTGTTCACATAGAACGAAATCGCATAGAACGGCCTCGTTTATCGACCAATTTCTCGTTATATGCGGGACCCTACTGTACATACAATTTTTATGCACAATTGCACAGTTCAGAGGCACATGAAAATCCAGATTTAGGCCTAACTTGTAATTGTAACCTCATACATTGTTGAACGAGTGAGAGTGAGTGAGAATAGAGAGAATGTGTGTTTGGGTGTGAGAGAGTAGGTAATACTGTACGTGGGAAAACACGTACAAATTGTTATATTGAGAGAGAGAGAGAGAGAGATCCTGGCAGGTGTAACTCTGTTTTTCTTTAAAAAAATAAAATAAAAAACAAATTTTTTTTTTGCCCGACTAGAAGGCGTGTTTTGTTGAGGTTTACAAGCTTTCCTATGCTGATTTTTTTATGTAATCATATGTAACTAGGTTATACTGGGCGGGTGCCCAACCCCGAAAGGAGTTGAAATAGGGGAGCTATCCCTCCGCCAAAGGCGGCTTTCTAGGGCCCTTTCCTAGCTGATGCTGAGAGGATTGGGTTCTAGTCATGTGGTGATGGGCTGGTCTATCCGAGTGAGAACTGAGCGATCTCTGCCATACCCATAGCTTACTCTGACTGTTCCTTTTACTTATATATCTTCTAGATCTCGAGTGGCGGCGTCTTTTCCGTGGATTGACCTCCCTACTGCCAACCTAGAAGTTGGCAGATTGGGAGCCAAAGCGTCACATTTTTCCCTTGCCCCTCAACTTTCCCTTCATAATTGCTGAGGGGCACAGGGCCTTAGGTGGGGCTTTGGTTTCCCGGGCGTTTCTGCACCTTCCTCAGCTCCCTGCCTTGGAGTGGCTTCGGTCACCCGGGCTTTGTTAGTGGTAAGCAGTGAGGATTTTGTAGGGGCGCTCGTTTATGGCCATGGCCTTGCTCGAGACCTTGGGGCTGTTCGGCCAGACAGCCTGGGGAACAACAACTAGGTTATACTGTATCTTATGTTTCAGACCACACCAAAAGTCTTATACACTTACACAAATGATAATACAGCAGGGAAAAAAAAAAAAAAACCCAAGTTTTATGTTTCGTTGAAAAAGCTTGAAAAATATCCCTGTTGTGGCTGTCGACTTTCAATGATAGGCTACTTATATAGCTGAGTAATGACATACCCGGTACATCATATATACAGATGAACCACCCTGCTTTTATAGTGTTCCAGTTAAAGGGCCATTAGTACCTATTGGACCGGCCGGGTACATTTAGGGCGCCGAGGAATAATAGGTACGCACTAACTTTCAGCCTATTTTTCGGGTAGAATGTAGAATTCGGGCATCCCGCCAGCCTTGTTTACACTATGCGGAGTGGCGTCAGACGCTTGCCATCGTGTTCCCGTCTATTTTGACAGCCTTTGGATACAATAATGTGTTTCCCTCCCCCATGACATATTGCCAGCAGGGAAAAAAAAAAAAAAAAAAAAAAAATCGCCGTCAAAATAGATGCGAACTTAACCACGGCGATCGACATATGTAAACATGACGGCGGCATCGGATGCTTGCAGTTAAGTTCCCGTCTATATTGAATGCCATTGGATACAATACTATGTTGACCCTCACCCCCCCATGACATATTGTCATCATCATATATATTACCAACAGGGGGCAAATAACCTAAAAAAATCGCCGTCAAAATAGACACGAAGTTAACCGCGGCGATCGACCTATGTAAACATGACGACCGTACGCCCGGAAACTACATCCATCCCTATTTTTCTCAACAATGAATAGGAATATTCGGGATGTATGTAGATTCCGGGCGTACGGTCGTCATGTTCACATAGGGCGATCGCCGCGGTTAACTTCGCGTCTATTTTGACGGCGATTAATTCGGTTATTTGCCCCCTGCTGGCAATATATATGATGATGACAATATGTCATGGGAGGGGGGTGAGGGGGGACAAAGCACTCCCCCCCCCCCCCCCCCAACATATTATTGTATCCAATGGCATTCAAAATAGACGGGAACATGATTGCAAAGGTCCGACGCCTACCCCGCCGCCATGTTTATATTTGTCGATCACCGTGGTTAAGTTCGCGTCTATTTTGACGGCGATTTTTTTCGGTAATTTGCCCCCTGCTGGCAATATATATGATGATGACAATATGTCATGAGGGGGGTGAGGGGGGCATATTATTGTATCCAAAGGCAGTCAAAATAGACGGCAACATGATGGGAAAGGTCCGACGCCACTACGCGTAGTGTTGTTGTTGTTGTTGTTGTTGTTGTTGTTCCCTAAGCTGCCTGGCCGAACAGCCCCGAGTCCCTGAGAAAGGCCATGGCCACGATCGGGCTTTCCCACAGAGCTCTCATTGAGTGTAGATTGTGTTGTTGGCGTAAGTGGTTGTGTGAAATGCAGTCTTCTATGATGTGTTTAATGGTATGGGGTGCTGTGTTACATCCCGGGCAGGCGTCGACAACGGAGTCATCCAGTCTCTTCTGATAGCTCAGGAGAGCTGGATGGTGTCCGCATCTCAGCCTGGCCAGGTGGACTCTGTCCTCACGAGGAAGGGAGGATTCGGAAGGATGGATTTCGGGAGGTCGTGCATGCAGCTGCGTGTTGTCTGTGAGTGAGTGGATGGATCGGTGAGAGATATGAGTATGGATGTGCTTCTGGAAGTTGGTTCGGGGTGGGCAGGGAGGGAGAGAGGACAATAATTGTGTGTGATACACAATATCAGTAGTGTAAACAAGGCTGGCGGTACGCCCGCACTTAACATTCTTGCCGAATATTCACAAACAATTTGTGTCACATGAAACTACAGTAGTCTACAACCATTCCTGCATAATATGAGACTAAATAGGATATGCTTCTGAAATTTGGGAGATGGGTACAGTCATCGAAAGGAAATTATCCTGTTTTTTTGCGTACCTATTGGTTAGCTTACCCTAATGCATTTCTGATGGTTGAAACAAATTTTGATATAATTTTTGCAACATCCTTATTCTAGGCTATAATAGCCTTCAAATGTTGAGAAAATATTTGTGGTCGTATCGTAAATAGGCTAAGTACATACCATACCGTGGTTATCATTAAGACAATTTTATACAGCTTAGGATGGATCTGCAGGAATTAAAAGGGTAAAGACTATCTCAAATAACACCCTGATTTCCATATACCCTTCCTAATAAATGTCGGGAAGGATGTAGTATCCGGGCGTACGCCGCATACGGTCATGTTTACATAGGTTGTGCGCTCGCGGTTATGTTCCTGTCTATTTTGATTTTGTTTTCTGTTATTTGTCCCATGCTTGAAATATATAGCTTAGCCTATCATCATGACAATAAGTCATGGGGGGGTTGAGGAGGGGGCAAACTTGGCAAAGCCCCCCTCAACCTATTATTGTATCTCATGGCAGTCAAAATAGACAGAAACGTGAACATATGAGTAATTTAAACAAAGCCGGCAACACTGCAACAGCCTACGACCGAATACCGAAAATACATCCTTACCAGAATGGTTACTTAGATTAGGGGGAAGGATGTAGTTACCAGGTGTAGCACTACCGACATACAACATAAATCATCTATAAATAGCTTACTTATAATAAAATAAATACTTATAAATCTATAATACTAGGTTAGGTTAGGTTAGGTTTTTTTTTTTTTTTTTTTTAGGTTGTTTGGTTAGGGTAATGTATTTTTGCATCCAAACTTCCAAAGGCAGTCAAAATAGACGGGAACATGATGGTGAGCGTCCGCGTACAGTAGTGTAAACAAAACGGGCGGTACGGGCGGTACACCCGGTAACTACATTCTTGCTAGATTAGGCCTAGGCATATTAATACTTACACCATCGATAATATTGAAGGACACTACATCCGTCTTATTAGAAACAATTTATTAGGGAAAATAGGGACCAACAGATTCACCATATTGTTCTCCATATAGGCCTAGGCCTAGGCCTAGTCCGCATGAAGGATTTTCGTTATTAACAAATTGAAATTAAAAATACCCTTTTCACAGAAAAATACGATAACATTCAAGACCTCTTTCGCCGCCTTATTAGAAATAATTTATTAGGGAAAATAGGGACCAATAGACTCGCCACATGTTTCTCATTATAGTCTGCATGGAGGAATTTCGTTATCGACACTTGAAAAAACCCGATTACACCGAAAAATAACACGAAAATAATGTCCCGAACGTAAACAGAGCATTGCACCCAATGAATCCTTCGACCTGGGTCCTCTTCTTCTTGTTTTGAAAGATGCGGTGAGTGAGATTCACCCAATAAATGGCTTGAACGTTACTCACAAAAACGATATTATATTATATTATATTAGGGTTGGGTTGGGTTAGGTTAGGTTAGGTTAATCTAATCTAGGCCTAATAGGCTAATATAATATTTGTACATTTTGGAAGCGTGCATGGCCTCCCGACAATTTTCCTTACCTACTGTAAAAGCGCGATTCACCCAATAAATGGCGCCATTTGACGGAGTATCTTCAGATTAATGAATAATGGGGAAGTTAATGCAAATCTTCCACTCAAACCATGATAAACAACAATTAAACACTAGCCTATATTCCATGGAAAAAAAAATATAAAGAAACTTGTTAAATAAGGCGGCTCTAGCTGTCTTGAATGTTACCAAAAATACACCAAAAATCTGTCAAAGATGTCTAATAGCGGGGGTGTGGGGGAGGCAGCCCCCACCCATAATACTAGGATAGGAATCATAGGATAGGTTAGGTAAGGTTGTTAGGTTAGGCTAATGTCCTTTCAAAGGGGTATAGGCTAGGCTAGTAAACACTAGGATAGCTTATACCCGGTCAGAGGTAAGAAGAAGAGGAGAAGAAGAGTCCTGGGGTAGGCTATAGGCCTAGGCTAGTTAATAATTGTTGGGTTAGCACAGGGTGTCAATCCACAAAATATGAATTGTGTTATCATTATGGTTTATTATTTTGTTATCATTATAGCGCGGCCGAAGGACTTGTGCGCGAAAGCCGCGCGAGCCTCTAGGGGGGTCCGGGGGCATGCCCCAGATTTTTTGTTGAGGAATTTAGGTGGTCTAACAACCAGTGATTTCCTGCCAATAAAAAAACAATCAGATGATGGAAAATCATGGAGACCAAACATTGTGTCAATTTAGCTAGCCTACCATTTCCGTTTTTTTGGGGGGGGGGGGGGGGGGGGGAGTTTCTTGTATTATTATACAAAAAGTTCATTTGCGTTATCACTCAAAAAAACAGCGTCGTTTGACACCCTGGGTTAGCAGGGTTAGATTAGGCTAGGCCTTACTCAGATAGTCTAGGCCTATCTCTATCCTAGCTTGAAAATCGTGGTGACCTCTTCCGTAAGGTTTACCAAGTTAATATTAATGGAAAACACAGCAATTGAGGGATCCTACCTATTACTTACAATAATAGTAAAACCACCACCTCTGAAGACAAAAGGATCACACACAACCTCCTTCCCGTGTAAGGACCGGATTGCCAATCACAAGTATTGGCAAATGGCAAAACCTAGAGTCAGCTGATAGGGATTCATCTCAACTTTGTAGAGCATATAATATTTCGCCTCTTTTGAACTTTAGTACCAATATCAATTGATCAATATTATACTTAATTTGAACTTACTAACCAAATGTAATACTTAATTTTCTTTACTCAATATTGAATAAATATGGAATAACAACCTTTCTGTATAATTAATTGGACTTTGACGTGGCGATTAGGCCAGAGTATGAATAGTCTAATGTTTGTTATTTTCCTTCCATTTTCTTTTTATATTCGAGGACGGTAACTCTTTAAAATCCCTATTCAACTTAATTAAACCTTTCTTTCCCCTCAGCAAGCAACTCGCTATGCCTGTGTTTTATTAATACTGGAGACCAAGAAACACTCCAAGCAAACTGACATATTGCACATATAAAGGTTTAGAGATCAATATGACTAAAACCAAATTAGTAGCCTACAGCAGACGTGTTATTTACCATGTGTTTTTTGTTTTTTGTTTTTTTCGGGGAACATATAGGGTTTAAATTTATTGTTGTTTTGTTCATGGTGTGAGTGCCGGATTTGCATTCCAACTTGCCCATTATCCATCAATTATGAGATATGGATACGGCGTTAATTGGGCAGAATCGCGCGTTTTTACAGTAGGTGGAGGGCCATATAAATACCACAGAACTTAATAGACAGGAAATAAAGATACTAACAATAGATTAAATATGTAGTGTAGGCTACAGAAAAAATATTAGGGGCAAAAAAATATGCACCCAACTATGAATTCCTGGGGCTGGATACTCTAAACTGTCCTAACTTGGGGCACTTAGGACTTCCTAACTGACTTAGGACGCCCTAGTCTAATAGAAGACTAAATACATTTAATAAAAAGAAAAGCAGGTCTGATATTATAATTATTGTTAATAATTTATATTCATTATATCGAAATTTCGGAATTAAAAAATTAAAAGATTCATTGAAAGGCCTACAAAAGAAAAGTTTTGCTCCTTTTATAGAAAATATTCCGTAAATAATAAACGAATTTCACCAAATAAATTTAAGAATATAGTCTTTGCCTTTTATGGGATATATGAGAGCTAATTCCTAAGAAATCAAAAAGATAACCGTATTAAAGATAAAAGTCCTGTCCACTTTAAATTATTCCTCTAAAATTTTAGGGACAAAATTAATGTTAAACAGTCTTATTAATTCAAAGAAAGTTAAGTCCATATTACAGATGGTTGTAAAGATTTCAAAACCATTATAGTGTATTAATATGAAGGAACCTGTGTGGTCTATTATTTGGTAATTATAATAAAATGTTTTAGGAAATCGTTCAGATACTGATATTTTCAATAATAATAAATGCGTGTGTGAAAGAGTCATGGATATGCAGCTAGCAGACGTGAATGCACTAGCACAAACGGTCATTTATAGTACGATATTTGTCACATATTAACAGGTGATTGTAGAACTAGTTAGTAAAACATTTTTCGCAAACGACAAATTAGCGGAGCTATGTCGTAAAGGGTTTAAAATTTAGGAATAGGGAGTAATAAAGTAAACATGAGGACATTATTTTAAAAGATATTGGTGTTTCAGTCAATAAATTTAAAAGATTAAATTGTGAAAAAATTGCGTGCTGCAATGCGAGAGTGGGGAGAAACTAGAAGCATGGTCTAAATTATTAATTAAGTTAATTAGAAATAAATTTTTCTCGCTTTAAAAATGAATTTAATATTTCAGATTTTTTTTATAGACTATGAATTATAATAAGCTAAAAGCGGATTTAATAAATTTACATAAACAGTTTGTAATCACTACAGTAGATAAAGCCAGCAATAATTTATAGCCTTCACATGTAAGAAATTTTATCTTGGGGAAAATATTGAAAAAAGAATTAGGTATTAAGGCGTAACATATTACGTAAAAAAAATATTTGCGGTTAATTCTTGTTTATGAAATTCAAATACATCTGACGATTTCGAGTAAACCTTAATTCGATGAACATACCCAAGAAAAAAATATAATATTTGGATATTAAACTTTCTGATAAGAACAAGTGCATTGCAAACAGTATACATGTTACCTAAATTTCATAAAAGACCTTATAAATATCGCTTTTATTGCCGGAAGCACAAAATTTGCTGACCACTAACAAACTCTCTCAGAACAAGTAGTAAATTGCTTAAAAATACATTAAAAGTACTCATAAAAGATATGTTAACGCCTACCATCATGAGAAGAACTGGCATTAACTATTATTGGAGTGTGGACAATTCGTTAGAAGTTATTGATAAAATAAATTACAATGCCGAAAGTTACTCGGGTACATAGCTTCGGGACTTTTCAACTTTGTATACCAATTTGCCTGTAGATTTAGTATATTCAGAGCCTTTGCTTTATTATAGATTTGCACTTTGACAGGTTCGTTGGGAATGGTAAATTATTTTCATTAAATGTTGATACATATTTTAATAATGCATCCACTTAGGCTTACTCCCACTAGGTTCTGTATATTTTGATAGAACTAAAAACTTCAAAAGATGCCCTTAAACTTCATCCTTTTCAATACTTATGTTAGATTAGGCCGCTACCATTTTCAAAACAATCTTAGGAATCTCCTATGGGTGGACACCCACCATGCTTATAGCCCTTTAATTGCAGACGTATTTCTTTTTGCTTGGCTTTAGATATTTACCACATATATAAAAGACCCGTAGTTCGACAGTAGCAAGACACCACCAAAATTTCCCAGGAAACATAATTAGACACTTGCTAAACTGTCTAAGTAATAATAGTAGATACATTGATGGTATTCTTGTTTGCAATGTTGTTAAATGTTAATCAAGTTGCTAAACTTATTTACCCTAATTCTATTCCCCTCACACCATGTAAACCGTAAATTATAAAGTTGAAAATTTTTGTCTTGATATTAAAACTATAGAGATTGTTAATGAACAGTTGCATACACTTAATAAGACCCATATATCACACAGTTGATGATGGTAATTTTAACGTAATAAACTTTCCTTTTTATCCCCTAGTAGTAATATCGATAGTAAAATCAATTATAATTGTGTTTATTCCCAATTTAAAAGAGTTTGTAAAATCTGCACTAAAGTAGAATGACTTGTGGGCTAGAGCTAGGTTACTATACAGACTCTTAGTGGACACGAGGTTTTGAGGCAAGGAAATTGTTCCATAAATTTAATCGTTTTAGGGTCACGTCGGTGAATGTATTCTAAAATGTGACATCAAATAATTGTAATCAAGCATTTTTAACTTGACGTTTTCCTTGTCTCCCCTCTGCTTCCTTTTTGTCTGCGTTCATTGTTAATCTTTTTCTTTTTCTTTTTCTATTCTATTATGATTATTCTTAATCTTGCTGCTTTTCTTAAATTTATGGTTCTGGTCTAAAGAGTACTCTTTGTTTAACTCTGTTGGTTACTTCATATTTTGCCCTTCTTCTCTTTATCTTATATGTATTCATTGTCGTCGCTCGTCTCCCCCTTGCTTACTTTTTGCCGATTTCCCTTAGTTTCTTGTGCTCTCCAGGGAGGTTCTTTGTCGGGTAGTTATTGATCGGGGTCACTTGAGGCCTGCTATGCCTTACAGGTTACCTACCCGATAGCACTCTCGTTAGTGAGTGCTGTTCCTGTATTTTCTCTCTTATTTTGTCATAGTATAGATCTATTATCATATTGTGTATTTTT
>CM064557.1:4626849-4728490 GCA_032716605.1 Paralithodes platypus | reverse complement strand
GAGGAGGAGAGCGGACGGAGAAGAGAGGAGAGAGGAGGAGCGGCGAGCGAGAGAGGCGAGGAGAGGAGGAGAAGAGAGAGGCGCGCGCGAGAGAGGCGCGAGGCGGGAGACAGGCTCGGGGGGAGCGGGAGGAGCGGGGAGCGAGCTGCAGCGCCGAAAGGGGAGAGAGCAGGGGTTTAGGCGGGGGGTGGTGGGGGTGAGGCGTAAGGAGCGAGGAGAGGAGGGGAGGGGGGTTGGGGGGGGGGAGGGGGGGGAGGCGGGGAGGATTGAGGGGGGAGGTGGTGGTGGTAGGAGCAAGGCGACAGAGAATGAGAGCGGGAATGAGGCAAGAGGCGCGTGACGGGGGGTGGGGTGTGGGGCGGGAGGAGGAGGCGGGGGGCGAGGAGCGCCGAGGCGAGAAGAGAGGGAGGCGAGGAGAGCGGAGGGGAGAGGGGCCGAGGAGGAGAGCGAGAGAGAGGAGAGGAGGGGGAGCGAGAGAGAGGCGCGGGGCGAGGAGGAGTGCGAGTGGGGGGGAGCGTGGATGCGGGCCGAGGAGAGGACCAGAGAGGCGGAGGGCGGCGGAGCCGAGAGAGAGGACGAGGGGGCCGAGCGAGAGAGGGGCGAAGGAAGACTGAGAGAGGCGGAGGAGAGCCGAGGAGAGGAGAGCGAGCGGAGGCGGAGAGGGGCGAGAGAGAGAAGAGGAGGATCGATCGCGCAGCGACGAGCGAGAGGAGTGCGAGGGCGAGAGCGAGAGCGGTGCGGAGCGGGAAGAGAGCGCGGAGCGGGAGAGGCGGAGGAGCCGGGAGAGAGCGGCGGAGCTGGGGAGAGAGCGGCGCGGGGGAGGGTTGGGGGGCGCGGCGCGCGAGGCGATGGGGCGAGGCGGTGTTGGGGCGGAGAGCGGAGGGGCGGGGGGGCGGAGAGCGAGAGGGGGGAGAGCGAGAGAGGGGGAGGGGGGGGACGACTGGAGGGTGGAGAGGAGAGCGACGACGAGGAGTAGAGAGCGGATGGCGAGCGGCGGGCGCGAGGAGGCGGAAGAGAGAGCGCGGACAGCGAGAGGGCGACAAGGCGGGAGAGAGAGGAGAGAGCTGCAGACGCGGATGGAGCGAGGGAGGAGAGAGGGGGCGAGGAATGGGAGAGGGGAGCGCGAGGGCAGCGAGAGAGAGGAGAGAGAGGCGGGGAGCGGGAGACGGAAGCGGGCGAACGAGAGGCGAGCGAGGGAGGGAGCGGCGAGGCGAGAGAGGGGAGAGAGGGGCGGGGGCGGGCGGAGAGAGCGGCGGGAGAGAAGGAGCCGAGACGCGCGGGACGAGCGCGAGGAGGAGGGCGAGAGGCCAGATGCGTGAGGGAGCGCGGAGGAGCGAGAGAGAGGAGGCGAGGCGCGCGGGAAGAGGAGGCGGAGGAGAGAGCGCGGGAGGAGGGGGCGGCGGAGGGAAGTGAGAGCGCAGAAGAGAGGACGGAGAGCGACGCGGCGGCCTAGCAGGATGAGAGAGGAGAGAGAGAGGAGAGAGAGAGAGAGAGGCGGGCGGGGGGGCGAGAAGAGAGAGAGAAGGAGGAGCGGATGGAGCGGAGCGAGCAGCAGAGCGGCGAGCGGAGCGTCGAGCGGAGGAGAGAGCGAGAGAGCGAGGCGAAGAGGAGGAGAGTCGGAGGAGTGAGGAGGTGCAGCGAGAGCAAGCCGAGCGAGAGGCGCGGGGGGGGGAGCGCGGAGGGGGGGAGGGAGGGGGAGTGTGCGGACCGGAGAGGGCGAGGAGAGCGGGAGAGACGGGAGAGGCGGGGGGAGATGGGGGGAGAGGGGAGAGCGGGCGGGGAGAGGGAGGAGCGATAGGCGAGGGCGATGAGATGGCGAGGGGAGGGGAGAGCGAGGAGCGGAGGGAGGGGCGGGAGCGAGAGTGAGGCGACGAGCGAGGGAGGGGCGGGGGAGGAGAGAGAGCGGCGAGGGGGAGGGGGAGCGGGGGCGAACGCGCGGCGGAGCGGGGGGGGGAGAGGGGGAAGAGGAGCGGGAGGGGCGGAGCGACGGAGGGGAGGGGGGGGGGGAGAGGAGAGAGGGAGCCGGGGGGGGGGGGGGAGGCGGGGGGGGGAGGGGGGCGAGGAGAGGCGCGGAGGAGGAGCGAGGCGAGGGGGGATAAGCGGAGCGGGGCGGGCGGGCGCGAGCGACAGGAGCGGAGAGAGGGCGCTCGATGGGAGAGAGGCGGGGGGGGGGGGGGGGGGGCGCGGGGGGAGCGGGGAGAGGGGGCGGGCGAGGGGGAGCCGAGTGAGAGGGGAGGACAGCGGGAGGGGCGGGGAGAGCGCGAGAGAGAGGAGCGGGAGGGCGCGGCGGGGTGGGGGGCGAGGGAGAGGCGAGGCGAGAGAGGCGAGGGGCGGGGCGATGGTGGGCTGAGAGGAGGTGAGAGGGGAGCGCGGAGCGGCGGAGAGCGCGGGAGGCGAGAGAGAGGGGGGGGACGGGGGAGAGAGGGGCGGGCGAGCGCCGGGGGAGGGGAGGCGGAGAGAGGGGCGGGCGGAGGAGAGGAGGAGCGAAGGGCGAGGGGCGGGAGCGCGCGCGGGAGGGCGCGAGCGGCGCGGCGGCGCGAGCGAGAGAGCGCGCGCGGCGCGAGGGAGCGGAGCGGGCGCGGAGCGCGGCGAGAGCGGCGAGCGAGCGCGTCGCGCGCGCGCGCGCGCGCGCGCGCGCGCGCGCGCGCGCGCGCGCGCGCGCGCGCGCGCGCGCGCGCGCGCGCCGTGCGCGCGGGCGGGAGAGATGGAGCGTTGCGGCGCGGGGCGAGAGGAGCGCGAGCCGCGCGAGCGGAGAGAGAGGAGAGAGAGAGAGGAGAGAGCGAGAGCGAGCGAGCGAGCGCGCGCGAGAGAGAGAGAGAGAGAGAGAGGAGAGAGAGAGAGAGAGAGCGCGAGAGAGCGCGCGCGCAGCGGCGAGCGAGCGCGCGAGCGGTGAGAGCGAGAGGCGAGAGGAGCGCGAGAGAGGAGCTTGAGCGCGAGAGCTACGGCGCCCGCCCCCCCCGCGATGACCCCCTTCATGCACTCTGCGCATGCCCCCCACTTCTCCGTCCGGAAGGGGACGCTACGGCGCTAATTTGCCGTACCCCTGGCGTGTCCGAGAGTCCCCCCGGCGGCCACCGCGCCGGATCGCTTCTCATCACTGTCCTGTCCAACTCACTTAGCACCACTTATCTCGATGGATTGGCTCTCCAGTTCTGGATGCGCTCTCTGGGTGTTTATATATATATTCTTACATGTATTAATTTTGTATTCCGACTTCTACCTCCGGACGAAGGCTTGAAGACTGTAGATTCAACCGTTCAGTATGGTGAAGCCAGGAGGTGTTATTCCAGACTGTGAGTCAGACATGGCAGGACCGTTGAGGTGTTGCAACCAGAGCTAGTCCGTGGTCCAGCTCGTCCCCTCCACCACTTCCTGGGTGCAACTTCATGGACAGCGAGTAAACAGTTCAATAGGTGTAGTTTGAGAGAGAGAGAGAGAGCGAGAGACAGACAGAGAGAGAGAGAGAGAGAGAGATAGAGAGAGAGTGAGAGCAGAGTTACTCAAGAGCAGGGGGAACTGAAAGTAAAAGTCGCAGGAAGAGAACGAGGAGAAAAATAGAAGGGAATAAAATTGTGAGGAGGACACGGACGCAGGACGGGGTTACAAGCAATATATATATACTATATATATACTATATATATATATAGCTTTCTTTTTCTATCTTCTTTTTCTCTCTCTACCTATATATCTAATTAATTATATCTATCTACTTCATCTAGCTGTCTATCTCATTGTCAGTGTCTCCTCTTTATTTTCAGTCCTCCTTCTACACCTCACGCGTGCCTCGTTTTCTATAATGTCATGATCATCATCTCCGACGCCTTGTTTCCTCCTGGGAAACCCCCGCTAAAGGATGGCCATGACAGAAACTCCTCCAGGCTACTTTGTCAAGACATACCTCCTCTGCCGGTGCCACAATGGCCCTTTCACTACGTGGAAGTTTTTCTTCAATATATGTGTCCACTTTCTATTCCCATACCATAGGTGGTCTACTACTACCTGCTTCACTCACCTGACTTCCATATATCTGTTTTGGCATTCTGTCTTCATCTATTCTCTGAACATGACCATACCACCTCAAAGTAGCCTACTTCTCTTTATCCACTCAACCACTCCACAATCAATCCCCAAAGCTAGCTTTTCCATTCCAAAGGACTCATACACGTCCCTATTACTTGACCCATCTAGCCTATTAACGCCAGCTGCCATTCTGAAGAAGCTCATCTCCACAGCTCTCAGTTTGGAGAAGTCCTCATTAATCACTTGCTGTCCATGTCTCATTTCCATTCTATAATTAAATGTGTCCTATATAATACTGTAAATTCTATTGTATGCTACTTTAGATATACAACTCCTGCTACAAGTATCCTCATATGAATGAATATATCTGTTGTTGCCTACTTTCCTTCGTAAGTTTGTAATGTGTTTGTCTGATCTGTGTCTTCTGCCCCTAGTCAATTTCCGACCAATCCATTTCCTAATTTGCATTGTTAATATAATGTTGCATCATTGTTAATATAATGTTGCATCATTGTTAATATAATGTTGCATCATTGTTAATATAATGTTGCATCATTGTTAATATAATGTTGCATCATTGTTAATATAATGTTGCATCATTGTTAATATAATGTTGCATCATTCTCCAATATGTTCGTATTTTGGATTATTTCTGACAGCTTTTCATTTCCTTATTCGCGCGGTTTCCCATTCTTGTTTTCTTGCTTGTATCTTCCCCTTCGCCATATCGTCTTCTTTATGTGTCTTTCCCTTCTCTTCCTTGCTCCCTCTCCCATGCCCTCCCTTCATCAGTGCCCCTCCTTCCTTCATTAAGGGGAGGTTTTTAGTTTGGTCCCTAGATATCCTTCAAGCTTAAGATTACACCCCCTTGAGCCCCTTTCAAGATAAATTTGTACATTTTTCGGTAGAAAAATGTCCCGGCTGAAAGCCGGTTCCTCTTAAATTACAGGCTCGCTATCGCTCGCCAGGATAAAATCGACACCAAAATGGCACGAAAGGTTTTAAAATTGACAGAAATGGGTTGAGTTCTTAAAATAGTCAAAGTAATGGGGCAAACGTCTTAAAATTAGAAAAACAATGGGGCTAAACATGAGGGAGAAAGGAGTCAAGAAAAAAATCCCTCAAGTGGAGATCTCCCCTTAATTAATGTTCTTGGTTCACATTGTTTCGTGTGTTCCTCGTCTTCCAGTGATTCCCCCTCACCCTCTGCATTGAAGGGGAGGCAGACCGTTTTGCTGGACCCCCTTCTCCCTCATGTTTAGCCCCACTAGTTTTGAGATTATAAGGCGTTCGGCCCATTAGTTTGGCGATTTTAACACCTTTCGCCCCATTTCGTTGTTAATGTAAAGACCTTTCGTGCCATTTAGGTGTCGATTATTTCCTGGCGAGGGTTAGCGAGCCTGCAATTTTAAGAGGAACTGGCCTTCGGCCGGTTCCTTTGTAGCAAATTTTATTTTAGCATTAAGTCCGGACTACCTAGTAGGGACCACAAGTTCTGTGTAGTATATGTATCTGTGTAACTCGATGTAACTATACAACTCTCTCTCCACTGTTGCCTGGTTTTCATCAAGTCTCTCTTTGTCTTCCGTTATTCAATTTCAAGTTACACAGTTTTGCATTTCAAGTTACACAGTTTTGCATTCTCTCTCACTTTCACACATACACTTCCCGTCCCCTCTCTCTTTATCTATCTATCTATCTATCTTTATATATATATTGCCTGGTTTTAACATACGTTGTGGTTTCTTTGCATCCTGTTTGTCTTATTTCTTCAGTTGTTCGTCATGTACGTCAGTTCGTCTGTTAGTTTGTGTGTGTGTGTGGGTGTGTGCGTGGAATTATAATATAATAATAATGGTTGGTTTATTGTTCACATGCAGCTGTGAAGCTGAAACTCTACAAAGTATTTCTTAACATAGGTAATGCTTATGTGTGGTGGAGTGGTCATGCCACTGTATTGGTAATCCAATGGACCCGGGTTCAAATCCCGATATGTCAATGGGAATATATTATTGGGATTGAATTTGTGCTGTACCTAGTATCAGTGCATTACCACAAAGCCCAACGAAATGCCAAAAAAATACCCTCGTTGTTCCCTGATTAAATAACACTGTATGAATATTCCCATATTCAAAATATGTTACAGGGGGACAATGCCTAGTGAGTTCACTGCTCAATAGGTGGCGTTCTGAGAGTGAGGGTCTGAGTCTGGAGGGTGAGACGGTGAAGCACTTGGGCGAGGCAGCCGGCCGCTTCAGAGATGGAGCTGCTTCGAGTCATGGTGGATGCTTCACATGTCTCTCTCCCCAGACTGGAACAAGACCTCACTGGCTTCACCGTGTTGAGCGGTGGAATGTACAGGCTCTCAGCCTAAGCCCGAGAGGGAGTAGTTGGAATATAGAACAAAAAATAAAAAAAATACGAGGTCACATGCGACTAATGACAACCTAGAGGTGACTGGTTCCCACCATAGTACATATGCAGATGCACTGGTGAGAAGTATGTGTAGGCTAACACAAGCTGATAGTTGAGCAGCTTGGCTATGGAGGGACCATGATACAATCCTCTCCATCGGGATAGCCGAAAATGCCTTTAGGATTCTGAGGTATTCCAACCCTTGACCTAGCGATCAGCGCACAGTGCCTTAGACCCGTGTGTGTGTGTGTGTGTGTGTGTGTGTGTGTGTGTGTGTGTGCAGTCATCCATTTATGGATGCATAAATGCATAAACTGTGTGCAGAGTATACATGTTCATTTAGATGTATGCATAAAGGTATGAACCCTATGTATTTTTCCATTGATCTCCCTATATACAGAATATCTACACATAATTAGCATTCTCCTAGTCCTCCATAACAACTTATAGACACCTCGGAAGACATTTCAGTATGTGACTTGATTACAAGCAAAAGATACACTACATTAATACATCGTTAAATTTTGTTTCACTGATATGTCAACCTCCCAAAAGTCCTTTAATTCGTTCTCCTCTCTAGAGCAGTTTGATGTGTGTGGGCTGTGGAATTACTTACTTTTTACAGCTACCTAGATTATTGCCAATTATGAGATAGCTTTCTGGCATCTAGCCAATAACCTCTCCTACAATTTCACTTCCTCATCTCTCCCTCCTCTTTTCCACTCTGATGGCACCACCACCACGTCTTCCTCTGACAAAGCTGATCTCTTCGCTCAAACTTTCGCTAAAAACTCCACCTGGAATGATGCCGATGCTGTTCCTCCCTCTCCACCCCCTTATCTCATTGGTGCGACTCATATCATAATGTCTTCTAATGCCAGGTTCACACATTGGCGAGTCGGAGCGCGAGGCCAACGCGAGTCACACTCGCCGCATACCGCCGTTGATGGAGCCCGAACCCAACGCGAGTAGCATCTGATGCGAGTAAACACGCATATAACACGAATATAACACTAGTTTACACGAGTTTACATGAGTTTACAAGAGTTCACAGGAGTATCCGCGAGTGTCGGCGAGTGTAACACGACCCCAACACGCACCGCCGAAATTTGAAAAATAACGGTCACATTCCAGGGTACGAATAGTGCGAGTCTACAGGAGTCTACAGGAGTCTACACGAGTCTCACAGGAGTTTACATGAGTTTACACGAGATGAACGCGAGTCTAGAGGAAGTTAACAGGAGTGTATGGAGTGTATATTCTATTTAATTTATATCTTGTATTTATTTATATTTCATGTTGGATATCAATCTGTATATTATTATTTGTCATCATATATCCTTTGCATATATTCCACATCATTATTTATGTTAATATCAATATTATTCCAGAAACCTATTTCATTCATATTATATGCTATTTGTTCTCTCTTCATTATTGATGTTAATATCAATATTATTCATAACACAACTTGAATTCATATTAACCCGCTGAGTGCCAGCCAATTTTGACGCTGTGCTTCTGCCAGTGCCAGAGTTATTTATTTTATTTTTTTCTTGGCTAAATCTATCAAGTTGGGAGAGAAAGGAAGGATAATGGTAAACAAACCGCTCCCCTTGTCCATTTTCGACAGAAATCAGCTCCTCGATGGTCCCGAAAGTAGCTGAAAAGACACTATAGACTACAGAGACTTTTATGGTATCGGAATGTATGGGTAGGAGGGTGGTGGGAGGGTGGTTTGGGGGATGGTGTGGGGAAGGTAGAAGCGTAATTGACTCATGTTACAAATATGAAGCCGATTGGTAAGGTAGTTTCGCCACCATGGATTTTCCTTTTTTTCCTTATCTTCGTATGGATACGCTGGAAGTGGGTGATGGGAGGCGGTTGGGGGTGTGGTGGGGGGAAGGCAGAAGGGTAAGGGACTTGTCACACAAATATGGAACCGATTGGTGCAGTAGTTTCGCCGCCACAGATTTTCCTATTTTTTCCTTCTGACAGTCAGCGAATGGGTGGGAGGAGGACTTTGGGATTTTTTTGTGGGTAGCCAAAAGGGTAAGGTACATGTGGTAAAAATATGAAAGCCATAGGTGCAGTCGTTTCGCTGCTACGATATTTTTTCGGCGAGGACGTATATATACGTCCCTGGCACTCAGCGGGTTAACTTATATTTTTTCTCTGTTGACAAGTCATTTCCACTTTTATAAAAGGAACCTTTGTTGATAATATAAACAGACTCGTGTGACACTCATCTAGACTCGTGTGACACTCATGTAGACTCTCGTAGACTCATGTAGACTCGCGATCATTTAATGTCTAAATAGTACAACGCGAGTCTACATGAGTGTCACGCGAGTCTACATGAGTGTCACGCGAGTCTACATGAGTGTCACACGAGTCTACATGAGTGTCACACGAGTCTACATGAGTGTCACACGAGTCTACATGAGTGTCACGCGAGTCTACATGAGTGTCACACGAGTCTACATGAGTGTCACGCGAGTTACATGAGTGTCACACGAGTCTACATGAGTGTCACACGAGTCTACATGAGTGTCACACGAGTCTACATGAGTGTCACACGAGTCTACATGAGTGTCACACGAGTCTACATGAGTGTCACACGAGTCTACATGAGTGTCACACGAGTCTACATGAGTGTCACACGAGTCTACAGGAGTCTACGCGAGTCTACGCGAGTCTACGCGAGTCTATGCGGTTTGGCGTCCTAGTCCCACTTGACTCTCCAAATTTCATGCATGTATGAAATCTTTGCCCGCGTTCGCGAGTGTACGCGGTGCAGCCCGAGTCAACGCGAGTCTGTGCGAGTGTCGGCGAGTGTCGTCGAATTTGGGATAATCATTGGCGAGTGCAAGAATTTCATCACTCGCGTTGGCCTCACGCTCCGACTCGCCAATGTGTGAACCTTGCATTAGGATGTACTTTCTGCCCTTTCTGGGCTTAAGGGGAGGCAGACCGTTTTTCTGGACCCTCTTCTCCCTAATGTTTAGCCCCACTAATTTTGAGATTATAAGACGTTCGGCCCATTAGTTTGGCGATTTTAACACCTTTCCCCCCATTTCGTTGTCAATGTTAACACCTTACGAGCGGCCTATGCGGTTTATTTATGTGTACCGCACAGCGGGGTGTTTTTAGCCAAAATAGGGCTGTTTACGTGATCATTTTCATGCCTAAATAAGACCCAGAACGTAAAACAAGTACCTATCCCTGAAAGGGCATAAACAGAGCTTTCGAATGACACCATAACGATCCTTGTATGATGGATAGTTTTCTTGCAATAACCGTGCAACGCGAGTGCAAAAAGCAGGTAATTCGGTACTTTCAGTACATAATTGAGTATGTAGCGAGTGAGAGAGGGAGGAGGGAGCTGAGATTTGTGTCAGTAGGTTCGCCGCGGTGGTCTGGAGCAGTCATACGCTCGCTAGTCTCCTGCCACCACTTGTCTCTCTCTCTCAGCCACATTACGTGCTGAAATTGCCACTCGACCTATGTCGAGCGCCGCCACATAGTCCAGCTTTATTTAACTCGACTTATGTTGCTCGCCGCTAATTAAGGGTTAAGACCTTTCGTGCCATTTAGCTGTCAATTATTTCCTGGCGAACGATAGCGAGCCTGCAATTTTAAGAGGAATCGGCCTTTGGCCGGGACATTTTCTACCGAAAAATGTACAAATTTATCTTGAAGGGGGTTCTAGGGGGTGTTTTTCTAAGCTTGATGGAGGTCTAGCGAGGAAACTTTAAAAAAATATGAATAAATTAATTAATAGACCAAACAAACGGTCTGCCTCCCCTTAATACCAAGAAGGCATACGGACGGGATGGTGTTCCTCAAAAACTGTTCTTCCGTCTCTGTATTTCCTCTAACGTCTTTTTTTCTTGCTGGAAGTTTGCTCTCATCAACCTGACCCAAAGAATGGTGACCAATTGCTCTCATTTCTTGCATCGCTAAAAATTTTAAAACTATTATTAACTCAAAATGTATTGAGTATTTATCTTCACATAATTTAATCTCAGATCGACACTATTGTTTCCATATGGGCTGCTCTACTGATGATTTTAACAGGCTTCGAACTATCTCACTTTACCCTTTTTACTACCACAGATCCTTCTTAAACTGCTCAAAATCGTCTAAACACAGCCACTATAATATGAAAGAGACAGAAGGGGTTAATAACGCACTCCACCGCCTCACACACTCACTCACTCACCTTCTCTCTCCCACATATCACCTGTCAAACTCATGAATACTCACACAAACACGTCCTTATCAAACCTCCCAGCCACCATCTCCTAAAATACCTTCACAAAGCCCCGACGAACAGAGAGAGACCTTATCATATTTATTTTTATCGTATGGTTTGATTTCCTTGGTGGAGATGAAGGGGGGGGGAGGGGGGTAATTGAAATGATGTAGGTTAGGTGCCCTTAAGGGGGGGGGGGGTCACCGGCTTTTTTTGTTCTTTCTGTCCTTTTCTCGCTTGCCCTGGCTTGTATCCATTCTGCTTCATTCAGCCAACTGTTTTAAGACTTTTATCCCCATCCAGGTGTCGATTGTTTTTCCTGGCGAGCGATAGCGAGCCATTGTATAAAGAAATCCGGCTTCGCCGGAGAAATTTTTCCATCGAAAAATTTACAAATTTAGCCTGTTGTCAAAAATTAAAAAAAATAATATGCTGGCTCGCTACAGCACGCCAAGAACAAATCGACACCTGGATGGGGATAACGTCGTAAAACAGTAGGCTGAATGGGGCCGAATGGATACAAGCCAAAGAGAGAGGGAGAGAAAGATAAAACAAGCGAGGTGGGCTCCCTAAAGTAACTGATATTGGCCAACCTCCGCCATATTGGTGCCTCTCATTCCATTATCCTCTCTTTATACTTAACCCTATCTGTTAGGGTCTTTTGGGCTGCTCCTCCCTCTTTCACTCACGAACATCTGTCAGTAGCTGTACATATATATATATACAATATATATATATAGGTAATATATATATATATACAGTATATATCAAGTGTCAAACTATAATATTGCATCGCCTTACTCTGACGGCTAAACATATTTATAGAAAAAGACTGAAACATTGAACTTCAGTGGAAATCAAATATTTACAACTTTAGTTCGCGTCTCCCAAGCATTAAACTTTGGCGGGTCTTACATCTCGTCTCCAGCGAAAACTTTCAAGATTCAAACAAGCAATAGTTAAACATTCAAGGCCGTTTGTTTAATTTGTAATTATACAGTCGTGGACAAGATAGCTGAATTCGTGTGGGTGACAAGCTGTATATAAGCAAAATTCAACTTCTATTAACATGAGAAGTCGGATTTCGATTACATACAGTTTTTGGACTCATAGGAGTTGAAAATGGGAAGATATAGAAGTAGATTTGCCGAGACATCTTTTAAGCTCCTTTGTGGTGTAATAAACTTTGCATCTACCTGCAATGGTTCGAATCCTGGTCCTCGCTAATGTTTATATATATAATATATATATATACGGTATATATTATACACCCGGTATATATATATATATATTCCTCAAACAGACATACAAGACAGTCCAAGACGATGATGCTATTATGAGAGAGAGAGAGAGAGAGAGAGAGAGAGAGAGAGAGAGAGAGAGTAAATGTTTTGTGTTCTACCCTCCATCCATCTTGTTGACTAGGCTATGTGTGCTTCTTTTTCCTTCTGTCTACACACACACACACACACACACACACACACAAATTGTTTCTCTATCTCATCTACCCATCTCACTCATTCACAGACTCTTACTCTCTCTCTCTCTCTCTCTCTCTCTCACATAATAGCATCAACGTCTTGGACTGTCTGTACTGTCTGTACTGTCTTGACTGTCTCAGTACAATATTAACGAACAGAAAACATTGCAGCAAACGTTTTATGTCAGTCCATCAGTGTTTTGCTTTTAACCATCCATCTTGTTGACCTGACTTGACCCTTTTTTTCTCTATTGTTCCCTGCAACTTTCTTGCTGCCTCCGCCTACGAAGTTAGATTGAGGTTATGTTTTCGGCTCCGTTTTCCTGTTTGTTCGTGTATAAACAAGATGTCTCACACATTTATGAACTTATTTTTACGAAATGTGATGGACATATAGGATATGCGCCATGGAAGAAGTGATTCCATTTAGGAATTATCCTTAATTTGTTTTAACACTTAATAATAATAATCGCCTGGTTACTTATATAGAGCCCGTATCTCCTTCAAGGACTCACAATTGCTTGATCTTATATGATTAATCACTTGCTAAGAGGAGACGCTAATCACAGGCTATATCCCAGAAAGTCTTTTCAACCTGAGCGGAGATTAAACGCGAGACTTCTGGGATGGTAAACAGAGACGCTATCAACTGAGCCAGCCAGACGACTGACTCAATACAAACAAATGTAAAGACATTAATGAGAAAACATGAGTCATATTTTATAATATACCCTGCTAAGATATAGTAGATAAGAAACAGAAACAATCTACACTGAGTTTCCTAGGCGTAGTATACTCTCTCTCTCTCTCTCTCAATATATATATATATATATATATATATATATATATATATATATATATATATAAAGATCAGATACCGGATCTCATGTGCTCAAATATCGTGTATGAATTTTCATGTCCTGGTTGTCAGGCCAGGTACATAGGAGCCACTGGACGATCCTTGAAAGTCAGGGTGTTTGAACACATGGGTAGGAGTGTGAGATCAAATAAATTGTTACAAACTGCTTCTTTTTCGGCCATTAGGAACCACGCACGCAAGGAAGACCATGCTTTTAGTATACAGGGCTTTAAAGTAATTGCGAGATTCTATAGCCATTATGAAACATTGATCGGTGAAAAATTGCTCATTGAAAAAATGAAACCTGAGTTGAACATTTCCAATAATTCATAGACTATTGAGCGATATATTTAATTTCTTTTTGTTTTACTTTTTGTTTGTTTAGGGTTTAAGTTTGAATGATAGGTTAGGTAACGTAAACATGATGTTCTTATTACTGTTTAGTCTTACTGTGGTTGCTGTTTACTGAGGTGAAGGTAGTTCTCTTATGTATTACTGTTTAGTCTTACTGTGGTTGCTGTTTACTGAGGTGAGGGTAGTTCTCTTATGTATTACTGTTTAGTCTTACTGTGGTTGCTGTTTACTGAGGTGAAGGTAGTTCTCTTATGTATTACTGTTTAGTCTTACTGTGGTTGCTGTTTACTGAGGTGAAGGTAGTTCTCTTATGTATTACTGTTTAGTCTTACTGTGGTTGCTGTTTACTGAGGTGAGGGTAGTTCTCTTATGTATTACTGTTTAGTCTTACTGTGGTTGCTGTTTACTGAGGTGAGGGTAGTTCTCTTATGTATTTTATATTGGTTTTGGTGTTAATTCATATTGTATTAAACTTAGTTTTTAGATCCACTTTTAATTTTAAATAACGCATTTTTTCATTGTCTAGGATCATAATGTACACCTGAAGATGGCCTCTGGTTGTGGCCGAAACTTAGTGAATAAAGATGGAGCTCAGCAACGTATTGTCCCTATTCTTCCTACTGGTATATATATATTTTTTTTTCTATATATATACTGCATATATATATATATATATATACCGTATTATCAGAGCACGTACGCTTCTTGGGTTTAATCATGAAACACAAATTGAGTTAAGCACTTCAGCAAGATGACGTAGTTATCATCTTAATCTGGTTACCTTTAGACACTTATAGCCTACCTCTAGAACTGCAATGGGAAACAAATATCTAAGTTAATCATCGAAACAACATTGGTCCATTTCAAACCATATAGAATTCGTCAAAGGTTATCCAGAAAAAATTAAAACGAGCGTCATCGTACTGAAAGGGTTAACACGAAGAAGGCTATTTTAGTTAACCCTTTCTGTATGGCCACGTCTATTTAGGTTTATTCTAGCTACTATTAGACGATTGTATTCAATCTAAAAATGACCTCCGGCAATTAATAGGCTTCGAACTATTTCACCTAATAATTTGTACTACCACTGATCCTCCTTTAAGCTGCACAAAATCGTCTAAATATACCTATAGCTAGACTAAAATATACAACAGGGCGTCGGTACAGAGGGGGTTAATGGTCCAGATCCTGAAATATAAAACAGGGCGTCGGTACAGAGGGGGTTAATGGTCCAGATCCCGAAATCCCACGCACCGGTCCCATCCAAGTGGGCCAAACTGTGAGCTTAATCTCCATTAATGACTATTAAGGGGAGATGGTTGATTTTTCTGGCGCCCCTTCTCGCTCATTCTTAGCCCCATTATTGTTCATACTTTAAGACGTTTGGTCCATTAGTTTGACGATTTTGAGACCTTTTTCCTAATTTCCTTGTCAATATTAAGACTGTGCATGTCATTTAGGTGTCGACTTTTTCCTGGCGAGCGATAGCAAGCCTGTAATTAAGGAGAGACCGGCCTTTGGCCGGGCCATTTTTCTACCGAAAATTTACAAATATATCTCGGAGGGGGACCTTGAGGATGTATATTTTAAGTATGACGGAGGCCTAGGGAGGAAACTAAAAACAATATTAATACATGAACAAACAAATAATGACCAAAAAATAAACTCTTCCCCCTTAAGGAGAGATATCCACTTGAGATATTTTTTTCTTGACCCCTTTCTCCCTCATGTTTAGCCCCATTGCTTTTGATATTATAAAACGTTTGCCCCATTAGTTTAGCGATTTTAAGAACTTTCACCCCATATTAAGACCTTTCGTGCAATTCAGGTGTCAATGTTATGCTGGCGAGCGATAGCGAGCCTGTAATTTAAGAGGAACCGGCCTTCGGCCGGGAAATTTTTCTACCGAAAAATTTACAAATTTATCTTGAAAGGGGGTCAAGGGGGTGTAATTTTAAGCTTGATGGAGGTCTAGGGAACAAACTAAATACCTCCCCTTAAATGATCCGGGAACTCAATGACCAAGGTTATTATACCGAAGTAACATTTCCACAACAATAACAACAATAACAACATTACCTTGTGGATTATTAGTGGAGCTAAAATCCCTCTCTGATGGATGTTCACCCTGGCCCAGGGACTATTTTAACCTGTGCAGTACCATGGACTATTTTAACCTGTGCAGTACCAGGGACTATTTTAACCTGTGCAGTACCAGGGACTATTTTAACCTGTGCAGTACCAGGGACTACTTTAACCTGTGCAGTACCAGGGACTATTTTAACCTGTGCAGTACCAGGGACTATTTTAACCTGTGCAGTACCAGGGACTATTTTAACCTGTGCAGTACCAGGGACTATTTTAACCTGTGCAGTACCAGGGACTATTTTAACCTGTGCAGTACCAGGGACTATTTTAACCTGTGCAGTACCAGGGACTATTTTAACCTGTGCAGTACCAGGGACTATTTTAACCTGTGCAGTACCAGGGACGTCATTGTCATCATAGTCTGGCAACTATTAGACGATTTAACTCAGCTTAGGAAGGACCTCTAGCAATAATAAGGCTTCTAACTATCTCAACCAACCATTTCAACTGCCACAGATCCTTCTTAAGCTATATAATATCGTCTAAATGTAGCTAGAACAATATTATTATTGTTTGTTTCCACCAACCAACTTCACATCTAAACTCAATTAATGAAATCAACAAATACATGTGGCAATCCGAGGACTCGAACCCAGGATACTCACATCGAAATTCCGCGCACTATGCATTATGCTATCAAGACACACGTCGCTGGTACTCAAAGGGTTAAGGGGAGATCTCCACTTGAGGGATTTTTTTCTTGACCCCTTTCTCCCTCATGTTTAGCCCCATTGCTTTTGATATTAAAAAATGTTCGCCCCATTAATTTAGCGATTTTAAGAACTTTCACCCCATATTAAGACCTTTCGTGCCATTCAGGTGTCGATTTTATCCTGGCGAGCGATAGCGAGCCTGTAATTTAAGAGGAACCGGCCTATGGCCGGGACATTTTTCTACCGAAAAATTTACACATTTATCTTGAAAGGGACTCAAGGGGGTATCATTTTAAGCTTGATGGAGGTCTAGGGAACAAAGTAAATACCTCCCCTTAAGAGACACAAATTTACCCTGGAAAAGTTGGCCAAAGGAGTCTCCCAGTAAAGGAGCTCTCAACAGCTAATGGTCGCGTTTCCACTGTTTGGACGTTTGGAGATACAGGCGCCGACTTTTGCTCTCACACCACCAGGGATAAGAACTCTAGACCCGCTAAAGGCTTTGGTGGAGGGGTGGGGGGGGGGGGGGGGGTCTTTCTCCCGGTAAAAGTTGCCGGGGAAGAACTCTGAAGCCGCGGTAAAGATCACAGCTGGTTTCAAGAGTCGTCGCATCACAGATTTTAGTTTGATGGTGTAATGGTCAGTGTGTTTAGAAATCTGTGTGTGTGGTAACCCAGGTTCGAATCCCGGTGGATCACATGCTCTCATTGATTTAATTGGAGGTGTTTGATGTTGTGGGTGAAATTAATACAAATAGATTAGGTACGAGATCAAAACAATATGTCGATTCTAACTCCAAGGCATTCCAAGACAGATCCTATACATCGTCGGTGGTAATTGCCACAGTTTTGTTGTATTCCTATTCCTAGCCAGTCAATATAATACGCTAGTTGGTGTAATCACAATGAAACTACCGTAACAATGTCCGAGTACTTTTTTTTTTTTTTTTTTTTTTTTTCTATATTCCAACTTACTTCCTCTCGGGCATAGGCTGAGAGCCTTAACATTCACCGCTTTACAATGAACAGTGAAGCCCGTGAGGTCTTGTTCCAGTCTAGGGAGTGAGACATGTGAAGCACGTAGAGTACAACGAGCACCTGCCATCTTGCCTTCACATGAGGCACGGTGCTCACTCATGGCCCGAAACGACCCAATCTCTGAAGCCATCTCGTTCCCGTGCTTCACTGTCTCATCCCCTACACTCGGACTCTCACACTTACACACACACAACGCCACCTGTTGAGCAGATAACTCACCAGGCATTGCACCCCTATAGCATATTTTGAATATGGGAATATTCATACAGTGCTATTTAATCAGGGAACAATGAGGGTATTTTATTGACGTTTCGGTGGGCTTGTGGTAATGCACTGATACCAGGTACAGCACAAATTCCATCCCAATAATATCTTCCCATTGATACATCGGGATTTGAACCCGGGACCTTTTGATTACCAAGCCAGTGGCAAGACCACTCCACCACACCTCCAATGCAATTACACTTATCAATGCAATTACAAATAGTGTATAATATTGATTGGCTAGGAATACAACAACACTATTATCGGGGCTGTTCGGCCAGGCAGCTTAGGGAACAGCAACAACAACAACAACAACAACAACAACAACAACAACACTATTATTATGTGTTTTCCACCAACCACCTTCACATCTAAACTCAATTAATGAAATCAACAAACACATGTGGCACTCCAAGGACTCGAACCTAGGATACTCACATCGGAATTCCGCGCACGTATGCATTACGCTATCAAGACAGTTAGTAATTACCACCAACAATGCTGGGTTTGATCTAGTATGACGGGCCAAGGTGTGAGAGATTCTATACAATAATAGGAGATATAATAGTTATAAGAATATATGATAAAAGAGATTCTAGGCTAGTCACAAGAATAGAAAAGATGATGGTGGCTCTAACTCAAAATCTGTTTTTTTTTTTTTTTTTTTTTTTTTTTTTGTCATTTCTATCTACAGTATCTATTTATATACTCAGGCCCAATTCCTACTTTTTCCTTTTTTTTTTTTTTTTTTTTTTTTTTTTTTTTTTTTTTTTTTTTTCACTTGCAATTTATATCAGGGTTTTGGACCAGGCTGTAGGACTGGTTTGGCGACACCTAAGGATCTTCTTACGCCACCCAGTCGGTTCCTGTGAGGATTTGGAACTTTAGCCGCTCTCTGGATTAGGGAGAAGTTATGAGGGATTAGAGAGGCTGGTTTCTGAGATTTATGGATTTTTATTATTATTATTATTATTATTATTATTAGCGTGTTTTTTTTTTTTTTTTTTTTTTTGTAAAGACTTGCAAGCTTTTCAATTTTGAGTCGGACAACATTTTAATTTCGAAAATTTTCATAAGTGTAAATATCAACTCCTTCGGCACAATGCCAACCATAGGTATTGTTCCGTGGGATACTAAATGTGAACCCTCTAAGAGTCTAGGTGCCATAGGACAAGAGTAATTAAGGTGGACACAACCGGTTTGACGCTGGGACTGTGCAAGTTGGTTCCTTGTCATCTCAACCAGTAGACCATTTCAACCAGTAGCTCTTAACCAGTGCCAAATTAACCCAGATCAACCAAACCAGTGTCACAATATAGTACTAACCTAACCTAACCTAACCGTATTGGTTGAGTTGGTACTGGTTGAGAGCTACTGGTTGAAATGGTCTACTGGTTGAGTTGACCGGTCACCATGCAAGTTATATACGTAGGCGACGCATAACGCGCGTGTCGCTGGTGCTCAAGGGGTAAGGACTTCTTGTTCATATGATTAAGGGGAGTTTTTTAGTTGATTCCCTAGACTTCCATCAAGCTTAAAATTACTCCCCCTTGACCCCCTTTCAAGATAAATTTGTAAATTTTTCGGTAGAAAAATGTCTCGGCCGAAGGCCGGTTCCGCTTAAATTACAGGCTCGCTATCGCTCGCCAGGAAAAAATCGACACCTAAATGGCACGAATGGTTTTAAAATTGACATAAATGGGGCGAGGGTTCTTAAAATCGCCAAACTAATGGGGCAAGCATCTTTAAATCTCACAAGCAATGGGGCTAAACATGAGGGAGAAAAAGGTTCAGAAAAAATCCTCCAAGTGGAAATCTCCCCTTAAGGTTTGTGCAGCCAAGAATAATTAGCGACTGGTTGGTATAATTAGCGACTGGTTGGTATAATTAGCGACTGGTTGGTATAATTAGCGACTGGTTGGTATAATTAGCGACTGGTTGGTAAAATTAGCGACTGGTTGGTATAATTAGCGACTGGTTGGTATAATTAGCGACTGGTTGGTATAATTAGCGACTGGTTGGTATAATTAGCGACTGGTTGGCATAATTAGCGACTGGTTGGTATAATTAGTGACTGGTTGGTATAATTAGCGACTGGTTGGTATAATTAGCGACTGGTTGGTATAATTAGCGACTGGTTGGTATAATTAGCGACTGGTTGGTATAATTAGCGACTGGTTGGTATAATTAGCGACTGGTTGGTATAATTAGCGACTGGTTGGTATAATTAGCGACTGGTTGGTATAATTAGCGACTGGTTGGTATAATTAGCGACTGGTTGGTATAATTAGCGACTGGTTGGTATAATTAGCGACTGGTTGGTATAATTAGCGACTGGATGGTATAATTAGCGACTGGATGGTATAATTAGCGACTGGTTGGTATAATTAGCGACTGGTTGGTATAATTAGCGACTGGTTGGTATAATTAGCGACTGGTTGGCATAATTAGCGACTGGTTGGTATAATTAGCGACTGGTTGGTATAATTAGCGACTGGTTGGTATCTTAGGATTATACTATTATAATTATTCTGTTTGTGTTTTTAATTATTGCTAGTGTGTGTATTTGTGTGTGTGTGAGAAAGAGAGAAAAATGTGTGTGTGTGTGTGTGTGTGTGTGTGTGTATGTGTGTGTGTGTATTACTTCTATATTTCTTGTTTAACGTTGAGAGAAACATGGGAAAAATGGAGTGGAAATGGTTTGGGGGCTAGCGAGTCGGACGTAAGGTAATGGTGTGGAAAAGAGAGATTTACACAGGGTTACCCAGATACTCAGAGCTTGCGGTCCCTACTAGGTGGTCCGGCCTTATTTATACAACACTAGGACAGTTTGTAGTAGAAGAATAGGACAACTAAGAAAAGAGAGAGAGAGAGAGAGAGAGAGAGAGAGAGAGAGAGAGAGAGAGAGAGAGAGAGAGAGAGAGAGAGAGAGAGAGAGAGAGAGAGAGAGAGAGAGAGAGAGTAAAAACAAAATAGATAGACAGATAGATAGGCAGATATAAATGCATAAAGATATATAGATAGATAACTAGATAGATAGATAGATACATATATAGAGAGATTGCAAAAGGATAAATATGGGAGATAAACAGCAAAATACTGGTATCGAATAATATGTGAAAACAAGAGTAAATCTGTCACACTAAATGACATACGAGGCAACACAAAATAAATGTCTTGGAAAATATTGAGAGTAGCTGGACGGATACAAGGTAATGGTTTGGAAAGGATTTTTGATGTGGTGGGAGACGTGTGGTAGGATCTGTAGCATATATATATATATATATATATACAGTATATATACAGTATACAGTATATATATATATATACTGTATATATAAATTAATAAAAGTTAATTTTATCTTTCTTGCCAAACAGACACTATTTATTATATTTAATGCTAAAGTATTCACCTTATTTGGTCCTATATCTCTCTTTATCTATCAATATATCTAGCTATCTATCTATCTACTTATGTATCTAAGTAAATCATTATCTCAAAAGTTTGTTGAGCCGGCAGAATACATCTACTATAATATTGCCTTCATGCTAAAGTTCTCAAATCATATCACTCTATTGATCAATCTTGCCATTTATTAATCATACAGATAGATGGATAGCTTCATAGATTGATTCATGGTAGCCTTCACATATTAGCTATTTATAGATTTATTCATCTATCTGTCCATCTATCTATCTATTTATCTATTAATCTAGATATGTATCTAAATATTTAATTGTTTATCTATTTATCTTGCTATCTAAATATCTCATGATTTTCAGGCAAAATACAAGCATGAAACATCTATTATCATATTTCCACCATGCTAGCAAAAACAAAACTTCACCTCCTTCGCTCCTTCCCGCGAAAACTTCCAAGAATTTGTGTAAAACTTTTCCATAAATATTTTCTCATTGGTCGCTCATTAAAAAAGTTTCCCTAGCCCCGTCATGGGTACCTGTATTAGAGAGTAGTATCAATCAAGGCTTAGGACGCCATTTTGTTTCTACCTCACTTTTTACCCCATAGATTACTATTACTCGTAGACTTAATTGTTCAGCTAATATAACATGTATTACTCTATGTATAGTATATATATTTACAGTATATACAGTATATATAGTTATTTTAAATTATATTTAGCATTATTACTATTATTATTATTATTATTATTATTATTATAATTATTAATATTATTACTATTGTTATAATAAGTATTATTATTATTATTAATAACATTATTATCTTAAATATTACTTTTAGTTTTACTCATATCATTAATAGTATCATCATTATCATTATTATCATTATTATCATTATAATTTTGCATTTAAGTTACTATTACCGGTACTATACACTGTCTCAAAACATATGGAACACGCCTTTCAAGTGGAAAACCAGGACCAAATTCAAATTGCATCATATTTCAAAACAAATGGCCGCTCTATAGATTTTTAATATTTATTATAGGAACGGTTATGGTGGGTTGAGAGAGAGAGAGAGAGAGAGAGAGAGAGAGAGAGAGAGAGAGAGAGAGAGAGAGAGAGAGAGAGAGAGAGAGAGAGAGAGAGTGTGTGTGTGTGTGTGTGTGTTGCGTGTGTGTGTGTTGCGTGTGTGTGTGAGTGTGTGTGTGTGAGTGTGTGTGTGTGTGTGTGTGTGTGTGTGTGTGTGTGTGTGTTTACAAATTTACAAATGTACCCCGCTGTCAACTCCTGGATGGAAATAAACGTCTTAAAATAGTAGGCTGAATGGGGCCAAATGGATACAACGCAGAGTGAGAGGGAGAGAGAGAACAAAAAAACGAGGTTGGCCCACTTAACTTTTGGAGATTTATTTAATCTATCCCTCGCATGATTAAATTTGGCCACTCGACCTACAAGGAGTTGAGGGGAGATTTCCACTTGAGGGATTTTTTTCTTTACCCCTTTCTCCCTCATGTTTAGCCCCATTGCTTTTGAGATTTTAAGACGTTCGCCCCCTTAGTTTGGAAGAACTTTCGCCCCATTTATATAACTTTTAAGACCTTTTGTGTCATTTAGGTGTCGATTTTTGAACTACCAATAGCGCGCCACTCTGGGGTTAAAGGTTCAAAGGTTCGAATTGAAGTATCCTTATTTTATGCTCACGTGTGTACTTCTTCCATTCCCAATGCTCTTCCTAAGCTGCATGAAATCCAATTGTCTATCATGGCAACAATATAATATTTACAAAATATATGAAAGGATCAACGCTGAAAATATTGGAGTTCAGATCCATCGTCAACGTTCCATTACAAAGCTACAAACGTATCAACACGGTAAACGTTTGAGCCAGGCAGGATATATTTTCCATGCGATTTTGTTTATTCTATTTGTTTAACGCTGGTTTTAATGAATTTATACTGGTAAAAACATCCTGCAGCGGGAGTGTGTTTGTCTTGTTGCTGTGTTTGTTGTCGGTGGTGGTGGTGGTGGTTGGTGGTGGTGGTGTTGTTGTTGCTGTTGGGGGAGGTGTTGTTTTGGTGGTGGTTGTGATGATGATGATGTTGGTGGTGGTGATGGTGATGATGTTGATGTTGTTGTTATTGGTGGTGGTGTTGGTGTTGTTGTTGGTGGTGGTGTTGTTGTTGTTGGTGGTGGTGTTGTTGTTGTTGGTGGTGGTGTTGTTTATATTTTGGGTGATGGTGTTGTTATTGTTGATGGTGGTGGTGATGTTGTTGTAGTTGTTATTGGTGGTGGTGGTGGTGTTGATGTTGTTGTAGTTGTTGCTGGTGGTGGTGTTGTTGATAGTGGTGATGATGCTGTTGTTCTGCTGCTGGTGTTGGTGGTGGTCTTGTTGTTTTTGGTGATGGTGGTGGTGGTGTTGTTGTTGTTGGCGGTAGTGATGTTGTTGTTGTTGTTTGTGGTGGGCTTGGTGTTGTTGTTTTTGTTATCGGTAGTAGTGTTGCTTGTGTTGTTGTTGGTGGTGGTTTTGTTGTTGTTTTTATTGTTAATATTGGTGTTGGTGGTGGTGATGATATTGTTGTTGGTGGTGGTGTTTTTTGTTTGTATTGTTGTTATTGGTGATGGTGGTGGTGTTGCTGTTGGTGGTGGTGATGTTGTTGTTGTTGTTGGTGGTGGTGGTGGTGGTGTTGTTGTTGGTAGTGGTGATGGTGACGATGATATTGTTGCTGTACAGTAGTTATTGCTGGTGGTGGTGGTGGTGGTGATGATGTTGTTGGTGGTGGTGGTGGTGGTGGTGGTGCTGATGATGATGATGTTGGTGATGGTGATTGTGATGGTAGTAATGGTGGTAAATTAGTTAAATTTCTGGTAGTAGTAATAATAGTAGTAGTAGTAGTAGTAGTAGTAGTAGTAGTAGTTTTAGTTGTTGTTATTGATGTTATTGTTATAACCATTATTATTATTATTATTATTATTATTATTATGATATGAATATTCTAAATATATTTATTATCATTATTATAAGTTTCATAAATTATATTATTGTAATTATTATAATTATTATCACTATTATTATTATTATTATTATTATTATTAATATTACCATCATATTTGTGCTATGTCAAATACCATACAAATGTATTAACCCTGTTGTCGTTGCAAATTGGTAGGCTTACATTGATCCTGCACTCTAGTGAATGTTGTGTTTGTTCCAGCAATTATTTCATATTTGTATTTATTTTTTTCCAGCTTGGTAGTTTTCAAATTACATTATCCTCGTATTTTTGTCAATTGTATTTGAACACCCCATTTTTTTCTAGGAAATATTTTATGGTCAAATATTTCTCGCTAACAATGAGCTGAAGAAAATGACAAAACTTCATACACTAATTCACACAAAAAACATACACGAATTCATACAAACACACGCACATAAAATACACACACACACACACACACACACTTTTTATCTTCTTCTTCTCCCCCCCCCCTCTCTCTCTCTCTCTCTCTCCACCCACAGACAGCCGAGAAAAATCCATAGAACTGATCGAGAACCTAAAAAAGCTCCTAAGTTTTGTTAAGTCCGATTTGTTTTCAGTGCAGTACCAGGAACGATTTTTATTATGGTAGGAACGTAATTACTGTTGGAAGTATAACAGTGGTGATGATATTGACTCCCTCTCTCTCTCTCTCTCCCTCTCTCTCTCTATCTCACACACACACACACATACAGTGGTGTAGTAACATATAAGGTACCACGCGTTAATCGCCCAGGTGAGGTTGAGGATTCGAGTCCAACAGAATCCGAAAGATTTTTCGGCCATCTCGATGGAGAAGGTTTGCAGCGTGGTCCCTTCCGGGCCAAGCTGGTCAAATATCAGCTTGTGTCAGCCTACATAACATTCCACCAGTGCATCTGCGTATGTACTATTGTGGGAACAACTCAGGCACCTCATATCTATAGAGTTTCAGTTTCAAGGGATACAAGTGTACAATAAACCAACAATAACATTATTAGCAGTATTACACACCACTTCCTAACAATATTTTTGTCTCTAGTTTCTCTCTCTCTCTCTGTCTCTGTCTCTCTCTCTCTCTCTCTCTCTCTCTCTCTCTCTCTCTCGCTTCCTAAATACGCAATGGTTTTTTCAGATAGTGGTAATTACTCCTGCCTTACAGCCAACTGTCACGTTTTTTATTTCGCTTAGTTTTTATGGGGGATTTTTCTTTGGTGTGAGAGAAGAAGGGGGTGAGGGGGGGGGGGGGTAAGTAGGGGGGGGGGAGAAGAGAGAGAGAGAGAGAGAATATTCGTTTTAGGAATATGAATCATCTGTACAATTCAACATAAAACAGTACCAGGTATCTAACGCACATATAATCAGTATATAGAAAAATCAGATCATTTGAAAATAGCTGTTTGTCAGAAAATAATCACATGTCAAAACCATTTGTGAATATTTGAACAATCGATGCCCTAGATGTGTGTGAATTTGTATTTTGTCATTGTTAGCTGTTGTATTTTGTGTTGTCCCTATCCTGGCTCTGTCTTGAGCCGCCGGCCCCCCCCCCCCCCAAAAAAAAAGGAAAAGTGGGAATTGGGCCTGAGTATTTAGATAGATAGATAGAATAGAAAGTCTCCTGTTAGCAGTAAAGGTCGAAACCCCACATAAGGGTCTTGTTTTCCGGTCATGTCATAAGTGGTATAAATGTGGCACAAGTTTTGTTTTTCCTATGTGGAGGAGACAAAATGCAAAACTACCTGTGACGAGTGCCTCCCCCAGTGTTGAAAGAGTGACAGGGCTAAAATCAAGGAATATCCGAGCCAAAATACTTGTTGGCCTCATTTAAAAAACTTCTCTAAATGGGGCTTCAATCCTGACGCTATTCTCGACGTGCAGTGTGCTGGCCTAATAATCCAGAGGGGTTGACAGCCAGCCCTAGCAGTCCTATTTTAACTAACTAATCAAAAGCTTACATTCGCTAAACAATCTCATCCAAGATCAACAGGAGAAAACAGTGTGGAATTTAAGGGGGTAGTGGCTCTTTGTTTAGTCTCTTTATTTATATATTAATTTATTTATTTAGTCTTTATTTATATATTAATTTATTTTTTAGTCTATTTATTTATATATTAATTTATTTTTTAGTCTTTATTTATATTTTCATTTATTTATTTAGTCTATTTATTTATATATTAATTTATTTATTTAGTTTATTTATTTATATATTCATTTATTTATTTATATATTAATTTATTTATTTAGTTTATTTATTTATATATTCATTTATTTATTTAGTTTATTTATTTATATATTCATTTATTTGTTTAGTCTATTTATTTATATATTCATTTATTTGTTTAGTCTATTTATTTATATATTCATTTATTTATTTAGTCTATTTATTTATATATTAATTTATTTGTTTAGTTTATTTATTTATATATTCATTTATTTGTTTAGTCTATTTATTTATATATTCATTTATTTATTTATATATTAATTTATTTGTTTAGTATATTTATTTATATATTCATTTATTTATTTAGTCTATTTATTTATATATTCATTTATTTATTTAGTCTATTTATTTATATATTCATTTATTTATTTATATATTCATTTATTTGTTTAGTCTATTTATTTATATATTCATTTATTTGTTTAGTCTATTTATTTATATATTCATTTATTTTTTAGTTTCCTCGCTAGACCTCACTCAAGCTTTAAGGGGAGATTTCCACTTGAGGGATTTTTTTCTTGGCTCCCTTCTCCCTCATGTTTCGCCCCATTGTTGTTTCTAATTTTAAGACGTTTGCCCCATTATTTTGACGATTTTAAGAACTTTCAACCCATTTCTGTCAATTGTAATACCTTTCGTGCCATATAGATGTCAATTTTATCCTGGCGAGCGATAGCGAGCCTGTAATTTAGGAGGAACCGGCTTTAAGCCGGGAAATTTTTCTACTGAAAAATGTAAAATTTATCTTGAAAGAGGCTCAAGGGGGTGTAATCTTAAGCTTGAAGGATATCTACGGACCAAACTAAAAACCTCCCCTTAAGAGACACCCCCTACACCCCCCTTCGAGATAAATGACCACAATTTTCGGTAGAAAAATGTCGGCCGGTTCCTCTTTAAATTACAGGTTAGCTTTCGCTCGCAAGGATAAAATGGCACAAAAAGGTCTAAAATTTGACAACGAAATGGGGTGAAAGATGTTAAAATCGTCAAACTAATAGGCCGAACGTCTTATAATCTCAAAACTAATGGGGTTAAACATGAGGGAGAAGGGGTGGCAGAAAAACGGCCTATCCCCCCTTAAGTGACAATGATGGTCCCTGGCAAGATTGAATTTATGAAGCTTAGGAAGGGCGTAGGGTAGCTAAAAGAATGCATTGAGGTAGTTTGTAGCCTTTTAATGGGAGTACAGTCGGCCTAATAAGTGATGTCTCGGCACCAATTATGTTTTGATCAGTAATTGGTATCAGCAATATTTACACATGATTTTTTCTTTTTGAGTGAGATATACAACCATGTTCCTACACTTTCCCACCCTATTCAACATCTGACAGACATTAATACAGCACAGAGCGAGGCAAACGTAATGACAGCTGAGACATGACTTGTTAGCGCAACCGTACATCCTTCCTAAGCTGAATGAAATCGTCTAACAGTTGCCAGAATAAAGTTAAAAAGACGCCACCGGTACACTAAACCGAATTATTATATTATCAAAACTTATGAATATCTAAACATTTTGGAGAATTTGATGAGATTCCCTTCATTCGATCGTTTATATTTTACTTATATGTGTGTTCTCTCTCTCTCTCTCTCTCTCTCTCTCTCTCTCTCTCTCTCTCTCTCTCTCTCTCCAGCTCTCTCTCTCTCTCTCTCTCTCTCTCTCTCTCTCTCTCTCTCTCTCTCTCTCTCTCTCTCTCTCTCTCTCTCTCTCTCTCTCTCTCTCTCTCTCTCTCTCTCTGTAATTACTTCCTCCTATCCTGCAGAAAATAATCATGGTGCATTTCGCCTCATCAAGATTGAACCCCGTCCATCCTGTAAACCAAAATCGGATCTCGTTATAAAATGATTGATTACGGAACATGGAACCAGATTCACACCCGCGTATTTTCCGACAAATTTTGATCGTAATCTGGTGGGGTTTTTTTTTTGGCAATATTTGGGGACTCTTGTGTATAGATAATGGAAACTCGAGTGGAAATATATTACTATAAGTACCGTAATAAATGTTAAGGGAGCCCACCTCGCTTTGTTTATCTTTCTCTCCCTCTCTCTTTGGCTTGTATTCATTCGGCATATATATATATATTTGTTTTGACAGCAAGCTAAATTTATACATTTATGAATTTCGTTTAAGCCGGATTTCTCCATACAATGCTGGCTCACGAAGAAAACGACACCTGGATGGGGATAAACGTCTTAAAACAGTTGGCTAAATGGGGCCGAATGGATACAAGCCAGGGAAAGAGAGAAAAGGAGAGAAAGCTAAAAAAAAAAAACAGTGACCCCTTTAATGATGATGAATGCCGTGTGATCCAGCTTGGTTGTATAATGTTATGCTGTTATGTATGTACAGTATAAAGAATACAGCCTCAACACAAGCTTCTAGTGAATGATGTATACAGTAATTGAACAGGTATCTTGTGAGAAAGAAAGTATATGGAGGGTGTTGGTGGTGGTGGTGGTGGTGGGTTTGCTGTGCACAGGGGTAGACCTAAAAAGACGTAGGATCAAGTATTTCGGTCAAATCTCAATATAAGGAATCTGACGCCTGAGGCAGACTAAAATGCCGCTATTTAGGACGCAAGACTGAAACCACATTATGTGTGGATGAAGCAGTTTTTACACTTGTATGCATAGTGTGTATATAAGTCTATGTGGGAGATAGATATGGTGTGTGTGCGTGTATGTGTACGTCCATGTGTGTACGTACCCTGCCTTATGTGTACAGGCAGCAATGAGGCGTCTAAGATAACAGGGTATGTTATATTGCCTTTCACAGACTCATTAATCTCACTCAAGGGCCTCTATTTATCTCACCCTTTACTTTCGCCAGGTCTCTATGTGGAGAGTAAACTTGATTATTTTTACATTGGGAGCTCATTTTGTAAACTTTTTTAGATTATAGACATGTATGTGTAATCTATAAACATAATAGGGTAAACATAAATATATATAAGCCATCGTATAATGATATATTGTCTTCAAATTGAAAATAAATGTGTAGTGATCGTGTACCGTACTCAACCTTTAAAGTGTTGGTGGTGTAATGGTTTAGGCGCTTATGTTCTGGGTGTGGTGTCCCGAATTCGAATCCCGGGAGGGCCATTATGCTTTCATTAGTTTATTCAAGTACATTGGGGTTTGTATTTGATATTAATGTTAAAGAACGGGGTGTTACTTATTAATTGATCTAACAACAACAACGCTAGTCTCTCGTTGTAGTTGACTTAGGTAAAGCTAGTTTAATGCAGGATAAATCTAGGTTTGGTTATGCTAAGCTTACAATACCTTAGGGATTGCTAAAGTGTATATACATTATGTTTAAATAGTAGATTAAATAAATATATAAAACATATTCAGGATCAATAATAATGACAGTGTTATTTTGACTTTTCACGAAATAGGATGACCGTGTTTACCAAAATTGACCGTGTTTACCAAAATTGACCCAAAATTGACCGTGTTTACAAAAATTGACCGTGTTTACCAAAATTGACCGTGTTTACCAAAATTGACCGTGTTTACCAAAATTGACCGTGTTTACCAAAATTGACCGTGTTTACCAAAATTGACCGTGTTTACCAAAATTGACCCGTGTTTACCAAAATTGACCGTGTTTACCAAAATTGACCCGTGTTTACCAAAATTGACCGTGTTTACCAAATTTGACCAAATTGACCGTGTTTACCAAAATTGACCGTGTTTACCAAAATTGACCGTGTTTACCAAAATTGACCGTGTTTACCAGAGTTGACCGTGTTTACCAGAATTGACCGTATTTACCAAAATTGACCGTGTTTACCAAAATTGACCGTGTTTACCAGAATTGACCGTGTTTACCAGAATTGACCGTGTTTACCAAAATTGACCGTGTTTACCAAAATTGACCGTGTTTACCAAAATTGTTTGAAATATTTTACCTTCCTCGCTCGGGTGATTTTTGTTTGCGTTTATTTTTATTTTTCATGGAACAGATATCCAATATGCCATCGATGGGAAAACACACATGGTTGGTTGGATTCTAATAATAAATTAAGGGGAGATTTCCACTTGAGGGATTTATTTTTTTTACCCCTTTCTCCCTCATGGTTAGCCCCATTGCTTTTGATATTATAAGACGTTCGCCCCATTAGCAAGGTGATTTTAAGAACTTTCGCCCCATTTCTGTCAATTTTAAGACTTTTCGTGCCATTTAGATGTAGATTTTTTCCTGGCGAGCGATAGCGAGCCTGTAATTTAAGAGGAAGCGGCCTTCGGCCGGGACATTTTTCTACCGAAAAATGTAAAAAATTATCTTGAAAGGGGGTGTAATGTTAAGCTTGATGGAAGTCTAGCGAACTAACTAAAAACCTCCCCTTAAACCCCTTTCCCTACCTCTCTCTCTCTCTCCCCCCCCCCCTATAATAAAACCTCCCCTTAAACCCCTTTCCCTACCTCTCTCTCTCTCTCCCCCCTCCCCTCCCCTATAATAAAAACCTCCCCTTAAACCCCTTTCCCTACCTCTCTCTCTCTCTCTCCCCCCTCCCCTCCCCTATAATAAAACCTCCCTTAAACCCCTTTTCCTACCTCTCTCTCCCCCCCCCATATCCCCTATAATAAAAATAACCCTTAATAAATCACCATCAGACCCCCCCCCCTCCCCCCCCCCCCTCTCATCTTAGCCCTACTCATACCCCCAATATTTCCTCAATCCGTCATCGCCTCCTTAAGATGTTCGCACCTCTCACTCACTCTCTCTCTCTCTCTCTCTCTCCACCAATCACCTTCCATGTACTTTTGCATGATCTAACTTATTGATTTGTTTTACTTCTAAGGTTCATACTAATTAAGTGATACACTGAAAATTATGTATATATATATATCTTAACACTAGATTAGCGGGCTAGCGGTTTATTTATATGTACCGCCCAGCGGGGTGTTTTTAGCCAAAATAGGGCTGTTTACGTGATCATTTTCATGCCTAAATAAGACCCAGAGCGTAAAACAGGTATCTATCCCTGAAAGGGCATAAACAGAGCTTTCCAATGACACCATAACGATCCTTTTATGATGGCTAGTTTTCTTGCAACAACCGCGCAACGCGAGTGCAAAAAGCATGTAATTCGGCACTTTCCCCATACAATTCCGTATATAGCGAGTGAGAGAGGGAGGGAGGAGGTGGGATTCGTGTCAGTAGGTTCGCCGCGGTGGTCTGGAGCAGTCATACGCTCGCTACTCTCCTGCCACCACTTGTCTCTCTCTCTCAGCAACATTACGTGCTGAAATTGCCACACGACCTATGTCGAGCGCCGCCAGATAGTCCAGATTTATTATTCATTATTAGGCCTATGTTCCTTCCAACAACCAACTATACTCCTAAAATCGATTAATGAAATTTACAAACACATGTGGCAGTCCGTGGATTCGAATCCAGGATGCTCACACCGAAAATCAACACCTTATGCATCGCACCACGAAGACAGTTAAAGAATGGTGGACACTGCCTACGATTTATTATGCAACTTCGAATCCTGCATATCAATCTAAGCATGTACACACATCCCAACTGCAACTCACGTAGGCTATGCATATGTGAATGGACATACTCGACTTATGTTGCGCGCCGACACTTAGGGGTTAATAAATAAAGGTCAATGTTTGTCAGTTACCCGACCTTTGTTACTAAACTCCTCCCACAGTTTTGGTGCCAGGTGGGAGTGTGGGGCACCGTTGGAAAGCCCAGGCTTTGGAGATGGTTTTAGGCGAGTTTAGTGGAAATCAGAGACACTTTTGTTTAATAAAATTTTCGGCAAACTTATGTAGTATACGGGAGCGAAAAAAATGTGAAAAAATTGCCGTTTGGGGCAGGAGGAGGCCTCCGATCGAAAAGGTATATGGAACGAAAGTTGTTCGCAGCCCCCCAAAATGGGGGTACGGATGAGGTCAGATCCAAAATCGGAGGTCATTTAGCGGCCGAAATCGAGGTCGCCGTTTAATGAGGCACAGGGAGGTCGATGCCGGTGATTATGGTAGTAGTATTATTGTGATGATTGTGGTAGTAGTGATTGATGATGGTGATTATGGTAGTAGAATTTAAACCCGGGCAACGCCGGGTACCCTCCTAGTATATATATATATATATATATATATATATATATATATATATATATATATATATATATTTTTTTTTTTTTTTTTTTTTTTTTCTAGATTAGTACATTCCTTCAGTGTTACATATTATCTTATTGTTATTAAACATGACATATATGTGCATTATTATCACTCTCTCCCCCATCATCATCCCTAACTTAAGGACGTGCAACTCAAGCTCTGGACCTTGGCAAATAATGGATAATTGATTTGCAGGTTTTGCAAACGATGTACAGATTTTGATGGAAAGCTTGGCAAGGCAACCCACCAAATTAAGTTAAAGTCTTTGCAGAGTTTGTAGCTGCTAATGTTGGCCTCAAAGCTCTTTAGCCACCAACCAATGTAAATGTATTTTTCAGTAATGGGGCCCTTATTATAGATAGGTCAATTACTGAAGCTACCGAAGCATTTAGCACAGACATAAATATATAAATATTAATGCATATATCCCTTTAATGGTACATGAAATGATATTGGTAATTTAGAAGATCTTACATCTTGTTCCCTGTATATAACACCCTGAATGTAAATACTGCATATATACACACAATATATATATAGAGAGAGAGAGATAAAGAGAGTCTGATAGTGCCTCCCAAGGTAAAATAATGACGGTATTATGTGGGCCGGGAGCAGAAGGCCTTTTTCGCTGCTCATAAATTTACCCTCGTATAATAATGAGAAAACTAATAGTAATAATAATTATATTGATAATATAAATATTAACAAGAATTACTACTACTACTACAGTTATACTACTTCTACAACAACAACAACAACTACTGCTACTATTGCTACTACATGTGATAGTAACATAATGAGGACATTATTATAAACAGGGTTCAGAAGGCCTTCTTGCCTACTCATGTACCGGTATGTATCCTCTCATATGTGGAGCGTGCATGGCGGGTGTACCTAGAATTGGGAAGCCTGGGTGAATATATATGACACTCAGTCCCATGGCATCCCAACCCCTCTCTACAATGGCGAACGTAAAAGGTGCAATAGACCAGTGCCATTTACACTATGTATGCTCGCACATAAACAACATGATTGGGCTAATCACACTTGTTTCATACAACACTCATAACCACAGCCACTGCAAGTATATGATAACGTTCCACATGCCCCTCACACACTATACACAATAATTGGGCTATAGTCTATTCGCTGTAAGTACACGAGAAATCCTAACCTCTAACCTATGTAACTAAAAAACGACTAGAGTATTCGAGCTAATAATTCTACCATTTGGGAAGAGCCAGTCAAGGAATAGATGTGGAAATGTACAGCCTATTTCCTCTACCCCTTTTTGAGTTACAGAGGATAGAGGTTATGATTTCTCGCCTACTTACAGGGAATAGACTATAGCCATCCTCCCCAGAAAAATAGTTAGTGATATGATCGAGTTGACTCGGGCGATTAATTCGTGGGGAAACCTTTGAGGATTAAGACGTATGGCAATTGAGAGTTAATAATAATAATAATAATAATAATAATAATAATAATAATTGTTGAACAGTTACTCAAACCATCCAGGCAGCCTCATTAGGGATTAGCGAGGCACATGCTTCCTGAACTTACCGGTACGTCTCTAAATATCACGTAACTCTCCACAGCCACTTCCCCCCAGAAGGCCCCCTCTCAACAAAGCCCTTTATCACCTTCATAGATGGTGATGACCATGATTCCCCTTTGTCACCTGGAGCCGCCTGGAAGAGGGCGGAGCTTAACCCCTTCTGTACCGGCGACGTCTTTTCAACCGTATTCTAGCTATATTTAGACGATTTTGCGCAGTTTAAGAAGTTTAAAACAATTTTATTGAACAAAGGACACGACAAGATTAACACTTAAGGGGGGTCACCGGCTTTTTGTTATCTTTCTCTCCTTTTCTCTCTTTCCCTGGCTTGTATCCATTCGGCTCCATTCAGCCAACTGTTTTAAGACGTTTATCCCCATCCAGGTGTCGATTTCTTCCTGGCGAGCGATGGCGAGCCAGCATTGTATGGAGAAATCCAGCTTCGCCGGAGAAATTTTTCTATCGAAAAATATACAAATTTAGCTTGCTGTGAAAACAAAAATATTGACTCCTGGATGGGGGTAAACGTCTTAAAACAGTAGGCTGAATGGGGCCGAATGGATACAAGCCAAAGAGAGAGGGAGAGAAAAAAAAAAAAAAAAGCGAGGTGGAGTCCCTTAAAATCATATTGGGGACAAAGAAGGCCTTCCCACCTACCTGACACACATAACGATGCCGGGGCCAGTCAAGCATCCTCTAGGTCTCAAACACCCATAGAGTACCCGAATAATGACTCTGCATTATGAAAGAACACCGCAGACATACTTGTTTTCCATAACATCATGTTACCGGTACCGCAAGTTGATAGACGCACAGTAACGGCAGCGTAGCACACAGTAGTCTAATACTGTACTATAACACATTAACACGTCACATAAATAACACCGTATATCACCCCACCAAATCACAGGTAACTATCCACGTATCCATAGCAACAAGTACGATAGTAGTGTGGAGCAAACGCAAGCTAGTCATCGTATAACAAACGGACAATAACGTCAATGTAAAGCACAGTAACTATGCTATTATAACTCACCGTAACACAACACAGTATATCATCCCACGCAATTCAAAGTCTCACCGAAAGCACAACAACGTCATTAGTATCGATGATTCAGTAACGCCCAGGTTCGTAGGATATTAATTGCACTGTTATGTCAACGTAATGCTCAGTAACTATTACAGGCGTATTCGTAAACATCTCCACCGTTAAATCTTACTCTTTAATGAACGATATAAGACAAGATAAATGGTTCGCTTTTAAATTTTGTGAGATTTCAAGTTGTGTTTCATTAATCAACTCTCAGGTACATTATCTTCGTTCACTATGGGCTGGATGACACTCACCCCACACGTCTAAGAATACGGTTGTTAGTACGCACACTCGCAACATATTCCCAGACTCCAAGAGGATTAGATGGAGAGGAGGAGGAGGAGGAGGAGGAGGAGGAGGAACATGAAGAGGAGGAGGAAGATGAGATGGAGAGGAGGAGGAGGAGGGATGAAGAGGAGGCGGTCTGGGATAGAGGAGAGAGTAAGAGGAAGACGAGGGGGACAAGTGGCGGCGAAAGAGGAGTGGAGGATGGGGAGGAGGCGTAGGAAGCAATAAAATATATTAAAGCAAAGAGGAAGATTAGGAGAAAGTTGAGCAGAGGTACCGGACGGAGAAGGAGAAGTGGAAGTAGAAAGGAAGGAGGCGGGGGAAGGCATAAAGAAAACGAAGAAAGAGGGAGGAAGACTTAAGAAGGGAGATAAGTGGCGGTGGAAGAACGGGAGGCAGAGGAAGGCATAACAGAATGGAGGGAATGACAATAAAGGAGATGAGGAGAAAGGCAAATATGAGAAGAAATAGGAGGAGAGGAAATGGAAAGTGGAGGAGCAGAGAGGCAGAGGTAACGAGTAGGGGTATGACTAGAGGAGGGGGACAAGCGGCGGTGGGAGGGGAGGAGTCGGAGGAAGGCATACAAGAGAGGAAAAGGACAAGAGGAGAACGGAAAAGGAGATGAGAGAAGACAGAAAAGGGAAGAGAAGTAATAGAATAAGGACAAAATGGAGAGAAAGAAGAGAGAGAAGGAAATAATACAGGGAGAGAGTGGAGAGAGAAAACACCACGAACGCAGCGCAGCCTTCACTCGCAAACAGCAAAGCATACACTGCCGGCTTAACACACTCTAGGGAGACACGCACAGGACCACAGGACGGGCAACATTAACTGGATTTTAATTTAGCCTTTGGTGTTAAAATAAATAGTGCTAATATACAGTTATTGTACATCTATTTCTACATATGTATTGCGAATATTAGTAAATTAGTATAATAGGCATTTATTAGCAAGTTGAATTCGTGAGTAGCCAAAATAGTGTTTACATAAAGAGTACAAAGGAGTACAAAGGAAATCAAGCAACAACAGATCTAGTGACCCTTCTAGGTGAGCTAGAGAGTGGTGGTGGTGACTCGAAGATGCCATACATTATTTGTGGCTGTAGTTTATTAGCTTTATTTAATGCATAATATGGAAATCTTACTAGAGTGTGTGTATTGTCTAGTTAGTTAGGGTTAGTTTGTATAAAATAGGTTCTTCAAATATCCTCGGATATGATTGAATAACATGTACTGGATACGCTACCTAGTGATCTGAACATCAACATAGCCACCTGCCATCTCTCCCTCTCTCACTTTTTAACTCTCCACGCTCCCTCCCTCTCTCTCTTTCCCCCTGTCTCACTTCCTTCCCTCCTGCTCTCTTTCTCTCTCTCTCTCTCCCCCCCCTTCGTTTTCCTTCCCCTGTCGAGTTCCATTACCTCCTGTTTGTCCATTTTCTGTTTACTCTTCTCCAGCTCCTCTAACGTTTGTCTCTACCCTATCTCATTCACCCACCACTGTAGTCAGGGGACACCTCGACGACGTATACAGACTAATAACACACATAACAAAGCCACCTCAACAGCTTCCTCTCTCTCCAACACCCCTTCTTCCCTCTCACACTCTTCAGAAAAATACGAAGAGTAAAATGTAGATACGAGGTGCCGTTGTAAAGGCTTATCCCTCAATACCTTCATCTGATCTAATCTGGAATCTGGGACTATGGCCGGGCTCTAGTGTGGAGCGTTGGTCTATAAAGTGTATGCACTGTATGTATAGTAATAATCTTTACTAAATAATGAATGTCTTCAATGTATCCACAGCATATTTTATAAATTTAACTTTTAGCACTAAATTGCATTGCAAGAACTTGTTTTTAAATTGGTATAATGCATTAATTTGTAAGATATGTAATGTATATACTGTATATGTAATGTATATACTGTATATGTAATGTATATACTGTATATGTAATGTATATACTGTATATGTAATGTATATACTGTATATGTAATGTACAGTACTGGTATATACTGTATATGTAATGTACAGTACTGGTATATACTGTATATGTAATGTATATACTGTATATGTAATGTATATACTGTATAATATTGTATGTATGTTATGAAATAAAGACATTGAACTTGAACTTTAAGGGAGCCCACCTCGCTTTTTTACTTATTATCTCCCTCTCTCTTTGGCTTGTATCCATTTGGCCCCATTCAGCCTACTGTTTTAAGACATTTACCCCATCCAGGTGTCAATATTTTCTTGGCGAGCGGGAGCGAGCCAGCATATATATATGTGTGTATATATATATATATATATATATATTCTAGTCCCAGAAATATAACCCCTCCAGATATACCTTTATACATAACCCGCAGTGGCCATAACCAAGTGTCATAAACCCAAGAATATACAGTAGTTACCCTCACATACCCTTTGTTAAGGGGAGATATCCACTTGAGGGATTTCTTTCTTGACTCCTTTCTCCCTCATGTTTAGCCCCATTGTTTTCCAATTTTAAGACGTTCGCCCCATTATTTGGACGATGTTAAGAACTTTCGACCCATTTCTGTCAATTTTAAGACCTTTCGTGCCATTTAGGTGTCGATTTTATCCTGGCGAGCCTGTTATTTAAGAGGAACCGGCTTTCAGCCGGGACATTTTTCTACCGAAAAATTTACAAATTTATCTTGAAATGGGCTCAAAGGGGTGTAATCTTAAGCTTGATGGATATCTAGAAACCAAAAAAAATAAATAATAATGTGTGTGTGTGTGTGTAAGTGTGTGTGTGTGTGAGAGAGAGAGAGAGAGTTAATATGATCATACCTACTAATGGAGGTACTACTTACAATATATTGAACACACTACTACTGCACTGAACGATAAATATAGTACAAATAAGCATATGCAACCTTGCAAGCGACCATTCGCTTAGGAAACTAGAGGAGTACTCGATACAGAGCACATACCACACTGCCTGGTTCTCTATCATAAATATCGTAGGCCTAAGTTTGCTTCTAGATCTGGGTTCCAGGATATACGCTGGATTGCCTTCTAAATTGATGTATAATTATGCTTCTTCATTGTCGCATATCCCATATTCCTATAACACATTTTTGTATATACCGGTTCATAACTATTATATATCGGTTCATAAGTATTATATATCGGTTCATAACTATTATATATCGGTTCATAACTATTTTATATCGGTTCATAACTATTATATATCGGTTCATAACTATTATATATCGGTTCAACTATTATATATCGGTTCATAACTATTATATATCGGTTCATAACTATTATATATCGGTTCATAACTATTATATATCGGTTCATAACTATTATATATCGGTTCATAACTATTATATATCGGTTCATAACTATTATCTAAATTTCCATCAATGTTTGTGAAATACTCCGGATCACCTCCTAAAGCCGGTATCACACGAGCGTTTTTTCACTCAACATTTATCCTCAACACTGGTCTGGCAGCTTATGAGGTCAACATTTAATATATTTCTGTTACCTAAATTCATATATCTTCAGTCTAGTTTCCGATACCAGTGTAATATATTCCAGAAATGTTGCCAGAAAAAATGTTGATCATCGGATGTTGACTATAAAAGCTCTCGTGTGATACCGGCTTAAATTGAGTCACAAACTCCCTGGCGCATGTCCTATCTGCCCACTCATTTTCAGGAAAACTGTTTCATAACTTTGTGAGAAATCATGTTTACAGACAAACAGACAGACATGCGAAGATATTATAACCTTCGTCCAATTTTAATTATATCACCAAATAGTCGCAAATAATACTGACACTATTTGGGTTCCTGTGAACGACCATTTTGTAGCACCTGAATATAATTATGTCAATATAACTAAGCCGGTATCACACGAGCGCTTTTTCCCTCAACATTTATACTCAACACTGGACTGGTCTGGCAGCTTATGAGGTAAACATTTAGCAAATTTCTATCACCTAAATTCATCTAACATCAGTCTAGTTTCCAATTTCATTTATTATATATGTATGTACTTATGCATATTGTATATATTGTGCAAATCTGTCTGTAGGCTAGGTAGATATCTAGTCTATATGATTAAATAGATAGATACATTAAATATTAGCTTATTAATTGGGATTATTATTTGTATTATTATGTTTTTAACAATGGTGGTATGAGAGACTATTTAAAGATAAATCAAGAACAAGAGAGTTAGTCTCATATTGGTAATGTTTAGTGATGTTTGCAATTCTAGAAATATTTAAAATCCACAAGTTTCCAATACCAGTACAAAATATTTCAGAAATGTTGCCAGGAAATTTTTGACTATAATTGCTGTCGTGTGATACCGGCCTTACTGCGCCTGGAATGCAGAGCAACGTTTGTTTCGCAGCCAATATGAGGTCATTCTCACTCATTTACCAATTACTATACAGTATATTATGTGGTTAAAATTACACAACATTGGCGTCTTATACTTGAAGAAGACGAAGAGATTGTGTAAACTTGAATCTATTATGTTATTATGTTATCTATTATTAATCTATTATTATGTTCAGGGTCTTTGTAATTAATGTAATTCCCGGTCTCTGCGTTTGATGAAATTACAAGGTTTGTTCTTATTTCAGTGATATAATTGGAATACAAAAATCCAGCCAAGGAAAAAACATAGAGATCCGCAACCATCATGAGCACCTGTACTAACTCCCCAATCACGGTTACATAAAATAAACTGGATAGCGGACCATCCCATCTGTTTCCGCCACTGACACTAGAATATAATGTATGCCCCAGCAAACGAGGTATGGGATTAATATTAGCGTCACTATGAAACACTGCTTGTAATTATCATAAGTTTAAATGGTGGTGGGGGGGACTGTTATTGTGGTGAAGAGAAAGAGAGAGTAGAGAGAGTGAGATAGAGAGAGAGTGAGAGTGAGTGTGTGTGTGTGTGTGTGTGTGTGTGTGTGTGTGTGTGTGTGTGTGTGTGTATTTACCTAATTGTAGTATACAGGAGTTGAGCTTTTTAGGCTCGTATTGTCCCGCTTCCTGAGTTACAATTATCTAACTTTGCCTTAAAAATATGAATGTTTTTTGCACACACCACTTCATCTTCTAACTGATTCCATTTACTTATACATCTGTGTGTGTGTGTCTGTGTGTGTGTGGGGGGGGGGGGTTACAAGGAGTTACAAGGAAACGTTAATATTTCGAGGACCTTGGGAGTAATTCCAGGGAGATATTCTTAAAGGTGCCCACTTCGCTTTTATTTCTCTTTCTCTCCCTCTCTCTTTGGCTTGTATCTATGCGGCCCCATTTAGTCTACTGTTTTAAGACGTTTACCCCCATCCAGGTGTCAATATTTACCTGGCGAGCGGTACCGAGCCAGCATATATATCGTTTTATTTTGACAGCAAGCTAAATTTGTACATTTTTCGATAGAAAATGTCTCCCCGGCGAAGCCGCATTTCTCCATACAATGCTGGCTCGCTATCGCTCGCCTGGAAGAAATCGACACCTGGATGGGGGTAAACGTCTTAAAACAGTAGGCTGAATGGGGCCGAATGGAAAAAAGCCCAAGAGAGAGGGAGAGAAAGAGCAAAAAAGTGAGGTGGGCTCCCTTAACATAATTCTGAACAGTCCGTCTTCACCCAACAGAAAGCCTTAATCCCAGAGTCTGGCCATTCCAACTAGTATGTCAGCCAGTTAAAATATCCACTAATGTAACACCCAGGCCAGAATTACCCCCAAGGCCTTTATCAGTTACCATTTATCACTGCTTATCTGGGCTATTACCTGACCTCAGAATTATTCCATGCAACCTTGTTCAGGGTAAACGTACAGTTGTCAACATGCATACATGAACATCTTATTATGAAAATGACGATGCGGTCACCATTGACTAGTGAAAAGCTATTGTACTTCTGCTCCTATTTCGGATAAAATAAAATTCCCGGAGATTTCGGGCAAAGGAGGATCCGGACTTCTCTTCCTCTTCGTCTGCTTCTTCCTCTCGGTTCTGCAGCTAGAATGCCGTTTTGTAGACTTTTGCCATTCACAGACTTCCTCGGCTGGGCTAGTGGTACTTTCGGCAAAGGAGGTACTTTACCATGTGTATGCCCTGGTTCCTCACTAGGCAGGCATAGTGGTGGACAACTTAGCAATTTCCGGAAGCTCGGTGGACGCAGCATTCCACAACCGTTTGACGGAATCAAAGGTTCGTCAGTCGGTGGACGCACTGGTACCTTGCTCGGCGGACTCGGCAAGTTTGCTTTGGAAGTAGGAAGTAGGCTGCAGAAGTAGGAAGTAGGCTGCAGAACAATCATTCCATCTTGGCCTGCACCCTTTTCTCATGTCTCATGCTGGGGGTGGGTTTCCGGAAAGAAGGGTTACAGGTACCGTAATGACCTAACCAGAATTTTGCCCATTTAAGAATTGGAGCTTTAAATGTTGTTTCTGTTCTGGCTCTGTCTCGAGTCGGCCACCCCTAGCTATGGGGTATATTATGCCTGAGAATATACATACATACATACATACATTCATACATATATACACATCTATGTAGTAACCTGACCCAGTGACCCTATTTGTACCTTTACCTTTGTCTATCCATCAACCCTCTCCTACATATGACGGGATTTTTAGCCTATTGGGGATACTTTAAAGCCTTTGTAACCATCAGGGGTATTTAGAAACCTTTAGTTTAGTTATTTCAACCTCTGCAGTTGTCTTTGAGTTAGCTGTGGGCAGAAAACTAATTTTGGAGAAGTAATCATAAGAGTGAGAGAACTCTATTTCTTATTGCTAATCTGGCAACCTCTGCGTCATAAATGCGTGAAAGGGTTAATCTATCTTTTGTCTATCCATTACCCCTCTATCTGTCGACCATATTAGCATTTTATCAGACAAGCTTGGCCTCTGTTAAATCCCAGTTTCCCGCGTTTACTGGGCCTCCATGATTTAGGGATGGTATAAAATCTCCATATTTTTGCCTTGTGTTCACATTCTGCAATATTCCAATTTTGAGCCCGTTCTTTTTGTGCAAGGTACCCAAGCATGTCTTTAATGTTGATTTTATTTATTTTGTAAAAGGCGCATAATATTTATTGACCGTTTCATAAACACGAATACATTGTTGTTGTTGTTGCGTACTCTGATTTCATAGTCAATAACCCCCTCCTAAAATTTTGTGGACACGCTATGTTTTTTTCTTACGCAATTATAACACTCTGGAATGATGTTTGGATAGATCTCGCTTGTCAGTAAATAGTATATAATATATAGTTTTGTAGTTGATGCATAAGGGATTATAATTCATAAATTCGCTTCCAGAGATATACCTCTATTAATAGAAATAGGTGAATTCCATGCAGATCTATGAGTGGGCTGGAGACTATGGCTTCCGAGTGTACCACCCGATTTCTCAAATAGGATTCAACAAAGAGAAACATTCAAAGAGAGAAGAGATGTGGGTTGGAAGGTGGTGTAAATTTTACTGCTCAGGTCCATCCCTCCTCATCTACTTGACCCCAAACCAATCCCTCAACCCGAATCCAACGATCAGGCCATAGTTGTTCTTCATCCATCGCCCACATTGGCTGAGCGAGCACAGCTGTAATATAAAGCCGTGTGCCACATTAAAGCAGCGTTACGCATAGCGAAAAGAGCTTGCAAATTGTTAGCGAGTTTGGCCGACCTTTGCAAGATCATTGCAAGAAAACCATATGTTGTACGAGATGATTCACGTGTCATTGGAAAGCTCAATGGCTGCATGTTTACGAATATATCATTGTATTACGTTCTGGCTCAATGGCTGCATGTTTACGAATATATCATTGTATTACGTTCTGGCTCAATGGCTGCATGTTTACGAATATATCATTGTATTACGTTCTGGCTCAATGGCTGCATGTTTACGAATATATCATTGTATTACGTTCTGGCTCATATTCATGCATGGAAATGTGCAGGGCCAAAATCCCCACAGGGAAGGAGTTAAACCCTCCGACTCAAGCACGAATTTCTTGTATTTAACTGTCGTCCATTTTCTCTTTAATACTAAATAAACTCTTACTGTTCCTACTACTATTACGACTACTATCAAGAATAATATAATTAAAAAATCCATAACTCAATACACACATATATAAACTAACAGCAATTCCAACAATATATATAACATATCATCTCTAATTCCTACAGTATAACTTCCAACCACCAGTTTCTCGTATTTGCCAGACACTCAAAATCCCACCCTCATCCATTTTCTATGCTTCCCCTCGTTTCCAGCACGGACCACTCCATTTTTAATAAACTTTTTGGTCAGGCGTTCTTCAAAGTTATACCCTCCTCTTTCTTCTCCTACTCACTCTATTCCTCCTCTGTGTCTTTGTTTCCTCAGTCCTTCTGCCCTCTCCCTCTCTCTCTCTGTCTGTCTCTCTCTCTTTTGTTCTCTCTCTCTCTCTCTCTCTCATCTTTCTTCTCAGTCCATTTATCCGTCTCTTCACCTCTTACATCTCCTATACACCCCTTCTCTCTCTGTCTCTCTCTCTCTCTCTTTTGTTCTCTCTCTCTTTCTCTCTCTCTCTCTCTCTCTCTCTCCACCCGCTATAGCCTAGTCGAGTAGCCATTTGCTTATATACGATCGAATAAGTTTACAAAAAGTTACGAGGCAACTCCTACCTTTTGTTGAGGTGCTTAATTTCAGGGGTAGCTAGTAGTCTATTTTGTTTTTGTGTGTGTTTATTTGTTTCTCTGTGTATTCAGTTGTTTTGGGGACTATCTTTGTTTTGGGGGTCTATTTTTGTTTTTGGGGACTATCTTTGTTTTGGGGGACTATCTTTGTTTTGGGGGACTATCTTTGTTTTGGGGGACTATCTTTGTTTTGGGGGGACTATCTTTGTTTTGGGGGGACTATCTTTGTTTTTGGGGGACTATCTTTGTTTTGGGGGACTATCTTTGTTTTGGGGGGACTATCTTTGTTTTGGGGGACTATCTTTGTTTTGGGGGACTATCTTTGTTTTGGGGGACTATCTTTGTTTTGGGGGACTATCTTTGTTTTGGGGGACTATCTTTGTTTTGGGGGACTATCTTTGGTTTTGGGGACTATCTTTGTTTTGGGGGACTATCTTTGTTTATGTATCTTGTTTTGTGTTTGTATTTTTTTGTTTAGAGCATTAGTTTGTCTTTGTTGTTGATATACCCTTGAATTAGTGTACATTTATCCTTCACAACTCCTCTTTCCATTATAATTTGAGATATACTTATTCGGAATATATTGCTAATCTGGCAACCTCTGCGTCATAAATGCGTGAAAGGGTTAATCTATCTTTTGTCTATCCATTACCCCTCTATCTGTCGACCATATGTTAGACATAGTATAAGATATATGGCATAGCATTTGTACTGCGATAAAGATGTTAACTGGTGATTTATATACTGGGATCGAAAGGTCATTTAGATATTTACGATCGAACACCTTTACAAAAACATACGAGGCCTCTCCTACGTTTAGCTAGGGTGCCTATAGTTTTAGGAGTTGGAATTCAGTTGTTTTGAAAAAGGTTTTGTATGTGTATGTGTATGTGTGTGTGTGTTTTGTTTTTTGTTTTTTTTTCCATTATATCATTTGTTTGTGTTATACCAGTAAATTGCTATTTTCTTAACCTTCAATACGTGTTTAGTTTTTAGTTTTTTAGTTTTGTGGCACCTTTTATATATATAATAGTCGTCGTCGTTATATTTGTATTGGCTTATTTAGTGTTTACAATGTTGTCCTTAGATATGGTATTAGATATATAGTGTTGGAATGGCTTTGTTGTGTATGTCATTAGTCTATAAACGTCGTAGAGGTGTTCCCCGACTGGGTGCGAGCATGTCAAACACGCTAGGAGGTACTATCACACCCACTAAATGTCCGCCTTGGCTGGGATTGAACCCAGGTCAAGCAGATACACACGTGAGCGTGCTCGCCACTCGACCGCCACGGTTCAAATGTGTTTTGTTGAAGATGGGTTTTTTTCGTGTTTTGTGGCATTGTGTTTTTAAAAGTTGGCATTATTTTACTACTGCGGTATTTTATGTGTGTGTTTTATATGTGTGTTTGTATTTTATGTGTGTGTTTGTATTTTATGTGTGTGTTTTATGTGTGTGTTTGTATTTTATGTGTGTTTTATGTGTGTATTTTATGTGTGTGTTTGTATTTTATGTGTGTGTTTGTATTGTATGTGTGTATTTTATGTGTGTATTTTATGTGTATTTTATGTGTGTTTGTATTTTATGTGTTTGTATTTTATGTGTGTATTTTATGTGTGTTTGTATTTTATGTGTGTATTTTATGTGTGTTTGTATTTTATGTGTGTTTGTATTTTATGTGTGTTTGTATTTTATGTGTGTTTGTATTTTATGTGTGTGTTTGTATTTAATGTGTGTTTGTATTTTATGTGTGTTTGTATTTTATGTGTGTTTGTATTTTGTGTGTTTGTATTTTATGTGTGTTTGTATTTTATGTGTGTTTGTATTTAATGTGTGTGTTTGTATTTTATGTGTGTTTGTATTTTATGTGTGTGTTTGTATTTTATGTGTGTATTTGTATTTTATGTGTGTGTGTGTAGTTTATGTGTGTGTTTGTATTTTATGTGTGTGTGTCTATTTTATGTGTGTGTTTGTATTTTATGTGTGTGTGTGTTTGTATTTTATGTGTGTGTTTGTTTGTATTTTATCTTCAAGAGTTGTTGCCCACCTTGTTCCGTTGCATTATTGTTGTTGTCGTTCTTGTTGTTGACGTTACTTGATTTATAAATACTTTCGGTAAAGCTCAATTCAGGTATATATATATATAGTGTATTTCCTTATAAGCTTCTTACTACCACTTTCCGGTACACCCCTAGACTGCATATTCACATTGTTTCACACGTATTCATATTGTTTCACACGTATTCATATTGTTTCACACGTATTCATATTGTTCCACACGTATTCATATTGTTTCACACGTATTCATATTGTTTCACACGTATTCATATTGTTTCACGCGTATTCATATTGTTTCACACGTATTCATATTGTTTCACACGTATTCATATTGTTCCACACGTATTCATATTGTTCCACACGTATTCATATTGTTTCACACGTATTCATATTGTTTCACACGTATTCATATTGTTTCACACGTATTCATATTGTTTCACACGTATTCATATTGTTTCACACGTATTCATATTGTTTCACACGTATTCATATTGTTCCACACGTATTCATATTGTTCCACACGTATTCATATTGTTTCACACGTATTCATATTGTTTCACACGTATTCATATTGTTTCACGCGTATTCATATTGTTTCACACGTATTCATATTGTTCCACACGTATTCATATTGTTTCACACGTATTCATATTGTTTCACACGTATTCATATTGTTTCACGCGTATTCATATTGTTTCACACGTATTCATATTGTTTCACACGTATTCATATTGTTTCACGCGTATTCATATTGTTCCACACGTATTCATATTGTTCCACACGTATTCATATTGTTTCACACGTATTCATATTGTTTCACACGTATTCATATTGTTTCACGCGTATTCATATTGTTTCACACGTATTCATATTGTTTCACACGTATTCATATTGTTTCACACGTATTCATATTGTTTCACACGTATTCATATTGTTTCACACGTATTCATATTGTTTCACGCGTATTCATATTGTTCCACACGTATTCATATTGTTCCACACGTATTCATATTGTTTCACACGTATTCATATTGTTTCACACGTATTCATATTGTTTCACGCGTATTCATATTGTTTCACACGTATTCATATTGTTTCACACGTATTCATATTGTTTCACACGTATTCATATTGTTTCACACGTATTCATATTGTTTCACACGTATTCATATTGTTTCACACGTATTCATATTGTTTCACACGTATTCATATTGTTTCACACGTATTCACAATAATGGTGTGTAAGTTCCGCATTAAGTTAATAAAGTATTTGCAAAACAAAATCTACATGAATACCCAATGTTACACTGCAGGTTATAATTGGAAAGAGAGTTCCTCGCCAAATTTCTTTGAAGGGGGGTCACCGGCTTTGTTATTTTTATCTTTCTCTCCGTCTCTCTCTTTCTCTGGCTTGTATCCATTCGGCCCCATTCCACCAACTGTTTTAAGACGTTTATCCCCATCCAGGTGTCGATTTCTTCCTGGCGAGCGATAGCGAGCCAGCATTGTATGGCGAAATCCGGCTTCGCCGGAGAAATTTTTCTATCGAAAAGTTTAAAAATTTAGCTTGCAGTCAAATACAAAATATACAGTATATATGCTGGCTCGCTACCGCTCGCCAGGAAAATATTGACACCTGGATGGGGCTAAACGTCTTAAAACAGTAGGCTGAATGGGGCCGAATGGATACAAGCCAAAGAGAGAGAGAGAAAGATAAAAAAAAAAACGAGGTGGGCTCCCTTAATGTATGAACATGAATGTAGATACGAATGACTAATATTAGATAATTTCACATTCATACCAAATATTAATTGAATAACTCCCCAATAGTCATCGCCTCAATAATCACACATTCTGAATACACAGCATATACCTCCATATCCGTGTAAATGCTCAGTCAACCAAACTAGGATTATAACTAGTATGTTCGAGGAAATGCTGTAGTCTGGCTTCAGATAAGTTTTCTATGCTCGACGTTTTACGGGGAACGGATTAATTAATTATCTGATCCGACGTGTTTTGTGGGTTATGGGTTATGGGTTATCATGATTATTATTATTATTAATATTTTGTTTTATTATTATAATTATTATTGCAAATTTTGCTTTCTGTTGCCATATTCGAGCAATGCATTTTAGCGTTACCCCTTTGGATAAGAACAGCGTATATATATATATATATATATATAGGCACAACAGCCTAGGTTGATATTGATCACTCAAGAGGTCTCAAGATGGTTCGAAACTGTCGCATCTCTACAATACAAATGATTTTCAATATGTGGGTTAGTTTTCTGGGTAAGCCAAGCCATGTGTTAGGAAGAGACAACACACTACAAAGAGCCCGACCACCTCCAATGTTGTAAATTTACCCCACCCGACTTTACACTGCCTGGATTTTTTTTTACCTGGACCACAAACTGTTTCTGGTTATATATTGGTTTGGTATTGGTGTTGGGCAGATAGACTGAAGGGGGGGTGACCTACGTTTTGTTCTGTCCTTTTCTATCTTTCTCTGGCTTGTATCCATTTGGCCCCATTCATCCTACTGTTTTAAGACGTTTACCCCCATCCAGGTGTCAGTATTTTCCTGGCGAGCGGTAGCGAGCCAGCATATATATTTTTTTTGACAGCAAGCTAAATTTGTACATTTTTCGATAGAAAAATGTCTCCGGCGAAGTCGGATTTCTCCATACAATGGCTGGCTCGCTATCGCTCGCCAGGAAGAAATCGACACCTGGATGGGGATAAACGTCTTAAAACAGTTGGCTGAATGGGGCCGAATGGATACAAACCAGAGAGAGATAGAAAAGTACAGAACAAAAACAGGTCACCCCCCCTTTTAACCCCTTCAGACTCATATGACGCAGAGATTGCCAGATTAGCAATAAGAAATAGAGTTCTCTCACTCTTATAATTACCTCTCCAAAATTAGTTTTCTGCCCACAGCTAACTCAAAGACAACTGCAGAGGTTGAAGTAACTAAACTAAAGGTTTATAAATACCCCTGATGATAACAAAGGCTTTAAAGTATCCACAATAGGCTCAACACAGCTAACTCAAAGACAACTGCAGAGGTTGAAGTAACTAAACTAAAGGTTTCTAAATACCCCTGATGGTAATAAAGGCTTTAAAGTATCCCTAATAGGCTCAACACAGCTAACTCAAAGACAACTGCAGAGGTTGAAGTAACTAAACTAAAGGTTTCTAAATACCCCTGATGATAACAAAGGCTTTAAAGTATCCCCAATAGGCTCAACACAGCTAACTCAAAGACAACTGCAGAGGTTGAAGTAACTAAACTAAAGGTTTCTAAAAAAAATGATGGTAACAAAGGCTTTAAAGTATTCCTAATAGGCTCAACACAGCTAACTCAAAGACAACTGCAGAGGTTGAAGTAACTAAACTAAAGGTTTCTAAATACCCCTGATGGTAACAAAGGCTTTAAAGTATCCCCAATAGGCTCAACACAGCTAACTCAAAGACAACTGCAGAGGTTGAAGTAACTAAACTAAAGGTTTCTAAATACCCCTGATGGTAACAAAGGCTTTAAAGTATCCCCAATAGGCTCAACACAGCTAACTCAAAGACAACTGCAGAGGTTGAAGTAACTAAACTAAGGGTTTCTAAATACCCCTGATGATAACAAAGGCTTTAAAGTATCCCCAATAGGCTCAAGACAGCTAACTCAAAGACAACTGCAGAGGTTGAAGTAACTAAACTAAAGGTTTCTAAATACCCCTGATGATAACAAAGGCTTTAAAGTATCCCCAATAGGCTCAACACAGCTAACTCAAAGACAACTGCAGAGGTTGAAGTAACTAAACTAAAGGTTTCTAAAAAAAATGATGGTAACAAAGGCTTTAAAGTATCCCTAATAGGCTCAACACAGCTAACTCAAAGACAACTGCAGAGGTTGAAGTAACTAAACTAAAGGTTTCTAAATACCCCTGATGATAACAAAGGCTTTAAAGTATCCCCAATAGGCTCAACACAGCTAACTCAAAGACAACTGCAGAGGTTGAAGTAACTAAACTAAAGGTTTCTAAAAAAAATGATGGTAACAAAGGCTTTAAAGTATCCCCAATAGGCTCAACACAGCTAACTCAAAGACAACTGCAGAGGTTGAAGTAACTAAACTAAGGGTTTCTAAATACCCCTGATGATAACAAAGGCTTTAAAGTATCCCCAATAGGCTCAAGACAGCTAACTCAAAGACAACTGCAGAGGTTGAAGTAACTAAACTAAAGGTTTGTAAATACCCCTGATGGTAACAAAGGCTTTAAAGTATCCCCAATAGGCTCAACACAGCTAACTCAAAGACAACTGCAGAGGTTGAAGTAACTAAACTAAAGGTTTCTAAATACCCCTGATGGTAACAAAGGCTTTAAAGTATCCCCAATAGGCTCAACACAGCTAACTCAAAGACAACTGCAGAGGTTGAAGTAACTAAACTAAGGGTTTCTAAATACCCCTGATGATAACAAAGGCTTTAAAGTATCCCCAATAGGCTCAAGACAGCTAACTCAAAGACAACTGCAGAGGTTGAAGTAACTAAACTAAAGGTTTCTAAATACCCCTGATGATAACAAAGGCTTTAAAGTATCCCCAATAGGCTCAACACAGCTAACTCAAAGACAACTGCAGAGGTTGAAGTAACTAAACTAAAGGTTTCTAAAAAAAATGATGGTAACAAAGGCTTTAAAGTATCCCTAATAGGCTCAACACAGCTAACTCAAAGACAACTGCAGAGGTTGAAGTAACTAAACTAAAGGTTTCTAAATACCCCTGATGATAACAAAGGCTTTAAAGTATCCCCAATAGGCTCAACACAGCTAACTCAAAGACAACTGCAGAGGTTGAAGTAACTAAACTAAAGGTTTCTAAAAAAAATGATGGTAACAAAGGCTTTAAAGTATCCCCAATAGGCTCAACACAGCTAACTCAAAGACAACTGCAGAGGTTGAAGTAACTAAACTAAGGGTTTCTAAATACCCCTGATGATAACAAAGGCTTTAAAGTATCCCCAATAGGCTCAAGACAGCTAACTCAAAGACAACTGCAGAGGTTGAAGTAACTAAACTAAAGGTTTGTAAATACCCCTGATGGTAACAAAGGCTTTAAAGTATCCCCAATAGGCTCAACACAGCTAACTCAAAGACAACTGCAGAGGTTGAAGTAACTAAACTAAAGGTTTCTAAATACCCCTGATGGTAACAAAGGCTTTAAAGTATCCCCAATAGGCTCAACACAGCTAACTCAAAGACAACTGCAGAGGTTGAAGTAACTAAACTAAGGGTTTCTAAATACCCCTGATGATAACAAAGGCTTTAAAGTATCCCCAATAGGCTCAAGACAGCTAACTCAAAGACAACTGCAGAGGTTGAAGTAACTAAACTAAAGGTTTCTAAATACCCCTGATGGTAACAAAGGCTTTAAAGTATCCCCAATAGGCTCAACACAGCTAACTCAAAGACAACTGCAGAGGTTGAAGTAACTAAACTAAAGGTTTCTTTATACCCCTGATGGTAACAAAGGCTTTAAAGTATCCCTAATCGGCTCAAAATCGCATCATATGTCGGAGATGGTTAATATAATAATGAAGATATGCATTGTGCCATATTGCATACACATAACGCTATACAATACACCATTGAATATACCCTTTGTTAACCCCTTCGGTACCGGCGACGTGTTTTTCATTTTATTCTACCTATATTTAAGACGATTGTGTTCAGTTGCAAAAGGACCTGTGGTGGCACAATGGGTTAAGGGGCAGATCTCCACTCGAGGGATTTTTTTCTTGACCCCTTTCTCCCTCATGTTTAGCCCCATTGCTTTTGATATTATAAAATGTTTGCCCCATTAGTTTAGCGATTTTAAGAACGTTCAACCCATATTAAGACCTTTCGTGCAATTCAGGTGTCTATTTTATCCTGGCGAGCGACAGCGAGCCTGTAATTTAAGAGGAATCGGCCTTCGGCCGGGACATTTTTCTACCGAAAAATGTACAAATTTATCTTGAAAGGGACTCAAGGGGGTGTAATTTTAAGGTTGATGGAGGTCTAGGGAACAAACTAAATACCTCCCCTTAAGTGAGGTAGTTCGATGCCTATTAATTGCTGGAGGCCTTTGTTAACTGAATAATATCGTCTAACAGTAGCCAGAATAAAGTTAAAAAGACATCTCTGGTACAGTCGCGCTAATAAGTGTTATCTCGGCACCAAGTATGTTGATATCAATAATTGGTATCAGCAATATCTAAGCTTAAGGAGAGGTATTTAGTTTGTTCCCTAGACCTCCATCAACCTTAAAATTACACCCCCTTGAGTCCCTTTCAAGATAAATTTGTACATTTTTCGGTAGAAAAATGTCCCGGCCGAAGGCCGATTCCTCTTAAATTACAGGCTCGCTATCGCTCGCCAGGATAAAATAGACACCTGAATTTCACGAAAGGTCTTAATATGGGGTGAAAGTTCTTAAAATTGCTAAACTAATGGGGCAAACATTTTATAATATCAAAAGCAATGGGGCTAAACATGAGGGAGAAAGGGGTCAAGAAAAAAATCCCTCAAGTGGAGATCTCCCCTTAATTTCTTCATATCGAGTGAAATATACAAACCTGTTCCTACACTTACCCACCCTATTCAACATCTGACAGACATTACTACAGCACAGAGCGAGCCAAACGTAATGACAGCTGGGACATGACTTATTAGCGCGACCGTACATCAGGGTTTAACTTGATCCCTATCCGCTCCACAAATACAAAGCTAAAGAGCGTAGTTCTACCCCAAATGTCGGATTTAAAACCATTTCACACTGCAACTTTAGTTTAACTGTGGGGTTCTCGACGGTAGAGCTGTCAGTCGCACACACAAACACACATACTCTTTCTGTCTCTCTCTCTCTGACTGACACACATACATACATACAGCAGGGCACATACACCAACACACTCTGTGGTACTGACGCACATATTATATATACACACACACACACACACATACTGTATACAGGCACACACGTACTGACATACAATCACAATCGCGCTCGCTCGCTCGCTCTCGCTCGCTCGCTCTCTCTCTCTCTCTCTCTCTCTCTCTCTCTCTCTCTCTCTCTCTCTCATACACAGACACACACACACACCCGTACGAATTTGGCTATGTATCACTTTCAAATAAAAAGGTTGGGCTACCGATTCCAAAAAGTGTTGCATTTGTCCCTTTCAATCATAAACCAAAGCGATACATATAATAGCCTTAAATATGTATCGATTTATTATATGAATGAAAGGAACAAATATATATATAGAAAACGTAGGCTACATGGGTGAGGAATTCATTAAAACACATTCCCTTTTAGTATTTACGTCTATCGTCCTAAAGGAAAGTCAAAATATAAAAATACCATATTCTTCCTGCAATTAATCTATTCCATTTTGGCCTCGTCATAGTATTCAGCAGCCTCTCCAATCTGCCTTCAGCTTCAAAGACCCACTGGACACTTTGACATGGAGATCAAGTGAGGAGATCAGTCCAACTTTTTTACTTTTCCAGATAGACATGATTAACGCCTTGCCTACGAGAGGGTTTGCCTATTCCTAAGACCTAACTTAAACCTAACATAATCATAAATAAAAACAACACAATAGAAAACAACATGAAACGAAACCTCTCTCATTTAGTTCAGTATTGGCAAAGAAATGAGGAGAACGTCTTAAAATCTCAAATAAATGGAGGTAAACATGAGGGAGAAGGAGGTCAAGACAAAAACAAAACAATAAACTCCCTTTAAGCCTGAGTTGTGTATGAGAGGGCAGGTAAAACAATGTGCATGAAGTTGTGTATGAGAGGGCAGGTAAAACAATGTGCATGAAGTTGTGTATGAGAGGGCAGGTAAAACAATGTGCATGAAGTTGTGTATGAGAGGGCAGGTAAAACAATGTGCATGAAGTTGTGTATGAGAGGGCAGGTAAAACAATGTGCATGAAGTTGTGTATGAGAGGGAAGGTAAAACAATGTATATAATTCCCTAACTTCCATATAATTCCCTAACTTCCATATAATTCCCTAACTTCCATATAATTCCCTAACTTCCATATAATTCCCTAACTTCCATATAATTCCCTAACTTCCATATAATTCCCTAACTGCCATATAATTTGCAATGTGTATGAAGGAGACAAAGGGCAAAGCTGCCAGTAACAACTCCCCCCCCCCCCCCCCCCCATAGTTGAGACTGATAGAGATCCAAATTCACGGTACACACGACTCGAGTAAACGTCAGGGGCGTACATTGTGCACACACATGATCCCAGAGTAAACGTCAGGGGTGTACATTGTGCACACACATGATCCCAGAGTAAACGTCAGGGGTGTACATTGTGCACACACATGATCCCAGAGTAAACGTCAGGGGCGTACATTGTGCACACACATGATCCCAGAGTAAACGTCAGGGGCGTACATTGTGCACACACATGATCCCAGAGTCAGCTGAGACTCCAGAGCCCATGTTGATAAAGGGGAGGTTTTTAGTTAGTTCCCTAGACTTACATCAATCTTAAAAATACACCCCCTAGACCCCTTTCAAGATAAATGTGTACATTTTTCGGTAGAAAAATGCCCAGGCCGAAGGCGGATTCCTCTTAAATTACAGGCTCGCTATCGCTCGCCAGGAAAAATCGACAGCTAAATGGAACGAAAGGTCTTAAAATTGACAGAAATGGGGCGAAAGTTCATAAAATAATCCAACTAATGGGGCGAACGTCTTAAAATTTCAAAAGCAATGGGGCAAAACCTGAGGGAGAAAGGGGTCCAGAAAAAAGTCCCTCAAGTGGAAATCTCCCCTTAAGGCATCGCCAACAATATATTACGAATTCCATCTACCTATCTCTTGCCGGAAATGAGTGTTAATTTATCATAAACAACTTGCTATTTTTTTTTCCCAAATCTAACAAATTGTTTCGGTAAATTTCGTTTATTATAGCGAAGTTTTGACTGGAATAAGGTCTCTGTCAAGCCCGGGACTATCAGCTGATCTTCACCCGACGGTTTTGGGGCTCTGTATGGTGTTCACTATACTTTGTTGCTTTTCAGCTGACGATAAATTGAATCCCGTAGCAGCTAATTTCTCGATACTTAATGGAGAAATAGGAAACCACTATGTCCCTGCATCATAATAAGACCAAGTTTATATAATTAACACCATATTTCACTACAACATCTTCAAAATAACGGAGGAATCTTGATGGGAACTTTACAATTTACCGTCAGTTGAAAAGAAATCGACTATAATTATTCAACCCTTCCTGATGCGAGGTGAGGTGTGTCTTTTGTGACCTCCAGGCCTCGTATGTTTATTAGTGTATTCCATATTATTTATTAGTGTATTCCATAGCTATAGTAAGTATATGTCTAATAATAGGCAACTTACGCGATAATGTTATGGGTGTTCAATTTCCGTCAAACCGCAACCTGGTTAGGTGCCACTCGTCTGAGCCTCTCAAAGCTAAGCAAGGGTTGAAGGGAGAAGGGACTCTATTACCCGCGGAGGAATACAAGGAAGTAGTGCGTTCTAGCAAGGTTCCATCAATAAATAAAGGAACTAAGTAAGATATTATACATTTACTAAGTACGAATGCATAGTTACACCTATTAATGCGGCTAATGTAGTGCGGCTATCATTGAATAGATAAATGAATATGGCTCCGAGTGTGTGAGTGTGGTTTTGTTTTGGGGTGGGGGGGGGGGGGGAAGACACTTGTTACAGACAACTTTTATCTTCTTCACACACACACACACACACACAAACATGCGTTCCAACTTAAATATAGGAGGTTGTTCTCAGCGAGGTTTTAATATTCGCAGACCATGTAAGGAATTGGCCGTGTGTGTCGGTTTACATTGTAAAGATGGGGGTAGTGAGAGTGGGGGGTGATGAGGAGGAAGGGGGTGGTAAAGATCGGGAGGTGGGGGAGGCTAAAGAATGTGGAGGAGTGGGGTGGGAGTGGGGGGTGATGAGGAGGAAGGGGGTGGTATAGATGGGAAAATTGGGGGATGCCAGAGAATGTGGAGGAGTGGGGTGGGAGTTGGGAGGTAAGGGCCGGAATGAGGGAGGAGGCTGTGATGGTGGTGGGGGTGATGTGGATGCATGAAGGGAGAGGGATGGCGACGGGCGACGATGGGGGAAAGATGTGATGGGAATTTGGGTGGGATGGAGGAAGGGGGTGAAGAAGGGTGGGGGATGGAGGGAAGAATGTGAGGGGAAGGAGAGGGTAGAGGGAAAGCTGTGATGATGGTAGTGGATGATTAGAAAGTAGAATGGAAAAGATAGAAAGGATGCCGATGGGGTGGTAGATGGGGTCGGGATGGGTTCCAGAGGATAGGGGAAGGTATGAGGAGTTGGAAGTTGGTGTAGTTGAAGTTGTGAAGAAGATGGTCAAGAGGAGAGTGAGTGTCTGAATGGGAGATACAGGAGGGGGTGGGGATTTGATGGGGGTGGGGATTTGATGGGGGTGGGGATTTGATGGGGGTTGGGATTTGATGGGGTTGGGATTTGATGGGGTGGGAATTTGATGGGGGTAGGGATTCTGGCGCTCACTTTGGCAGGAATGAGATCAGAGAGGGATTTTGTCGATGGGTATGCTACGCTCACTGGTGTGTATGTGCGCGCAGGCAAGTGTGTGTGTGTCTGTATGTATGTGTGTCTGTATGTGTATGTTTGTTTGTGTCAATCTACAGTACACATATGGTTGTCTGTCTCTCTGAATCTCTCGCTTTCGATCTATGTATCAAGTATCTCTGTTAGTATATTGTATACATGCATGCTTAAACTCTGTCTCTATCACACTTAAACACACACACACAAACACGCTCTTTTTCCAACCTTAACGCCTACATTACTGCCCACTCATCCATCTCTCTCTCTCTCTCTCTCTCTCTCTCTCTCTCTCTCTCTCTCTCTCTCTCACCAGTTCCTGCCCACGCATATGCATGAAATACTTCACTTTCCAAATGGCAGAGAAATGTATAAAACTGAAATGAAACGTGAGTTTGAATACTATTTGGCGAGAATGTTTTGGGCACTCTCAATTATTAAAAACGTGCAAAAAGGTAAAAGACGTATATTAACCCTTATGCGTTTTTATGACGCAGGGGTTGCCAGATTAGCAATAATAAATAGAGTTCTCTCACTCTTATAATTGCCTCTCCAAAACTAGTGTTCTGCCCACAGCTAACTCAAAGACAACTGCAGAGGTTGAAGTAACTAAACTAATGGTTTCTAAATACCCCTGATGGTAACAAAGGCTTTAAAGTATCCCCAATAGGCTCAACACAGCTAACTCAAAGACAACTGCAGAGGTTGAAGTAACTAAACTAAAGGTTTCTAAATACCCCTGATGGTAACAAAGGCTTTAAAGTAATAGGCTCAAAATTGCGTCAAAAACGTGAGAGGGTTAAATTATATATATATATATATCATATAATTATATACTGTATATACCGGTATATATATATATATATATATAACAACTCAACGAAATTGGTATCAACACAAATGTATATATTCCCAGGCGTCTTGTTCCTGGAGGAGGTGGCCACGAATGAATCACCTCCATATTCCGCGGCAATTCGTTCGATTCCTTTAGCTTGTTTTTGAGGGAGGATTGCTAGCACATTTGCCCCAACTTTATAATTATATATCCTATCACTTAAATTGCTTCAAACTCCGTGTGTCCATGAGGCATTTTAGCTCGAACGTCCCTTGACTTTGGCCCTGTCACTCTTTCAACTCTGGGGGAGGCACTCGCTACAGTCAGTTCTGCCTTTTGTCTCCCTCACGCACATAGAAAAACAAAATATATATATATATAAACAAAATATAAATATTTATAGAACAGTATATTATTTATGGTACCACCCAAGATAATTTGTGCAAGCCTATTTACCAAGATTTTTTTTTTTTTTTTTTTTTTTTTTTTTATCATAAAGTGAATGGAGGATTTGCATTACCTTGTACCCATAACTCCAAGAATCTTAAGGGGAGATCTCCACTTGAGGGATTTTTTTCTTGACCCCTTTCTCCCTCATGTTTAGCCCCATTGCTTTTGATATTATAAAATGTTTGCCCCATTAGTTTAGCGATTTTAAGAACTTTCACCCCATATTAAGACCTTTCGTGCAATTCAGGTGTCTATTTTATCCTGGCGAGCGATAGCGAGCCTGTAATTTAAGAGGAATCGGCCTTCGGCCGGGACATTTTTCTACCGAAAAATGTACAAATTTATCTTGAAAGGGACTCAACGGGGTGTAATTTTAAGGTTGATGGAGGTCTAGGGAACAAACTAAATACCTCCCCTTAAACAATGCTTACCCCCGATAGTGGAGGGGGGGCTATGCAGATCATGGAAAATGTGGTGTTAAATAATATGAATAGTACCGTTGAACAAGAAGCCGTTTTAAGGGGGTCACCTGCTTTTTGTCTCTTTCTCTCCTTTTCTCTCTTTCCCTGGCTTGTATACATTCGGCCCCATTCAGCCAACTGTTTTAAGACGTTTATCTCCATCCAGGTATTGATTTCTTCCTGGCGAGCAATAGCGAGCCAGCATTGTATGAAGAAATCTGGCATCGCCGGAGACATTTTTTTATCGAAAAATGTACAAACTTAGCTTCCTGTCAAACCATAAATATATATATGCTGGCTCGCTACCGCTCGCCAGGAAAATATTGACACCTGGATTGGGATAAACGTCTTAAAACAGTTGGCTGAATGGGGCCGAATGGATACAAGCCAAAGAAAGAGGGAGAGAAAGAGAAAAAAAGCGAAGTGGGCTCCCTTAATTAACGTCGGTAATAGAAGCCGAAAATATGAAATGGAGGCAAAATTTGGCTCGGATTTAGCAATATTTCAGAGTCGTATAACTCAGAAAGTGCCTCTCAAAAAAGTTGGCTCGGAGTTTGCATTTACTCCGTCATAGAGACAAGAAAGTGCTCAGTCTGTATATGCAGAAAGTGCAGAATATTGTTTGGCTCGGATTTAACAATATTTCAGAGTCATGTAACTCAGAAAGTATCTCCCAAAAAGTTGGCTTGGAGTTTGCAATGTGTCCGTTTAAAGACAAAAAAGTGCAAAGAAAACAAAAAACAGTTGGTTCAGTCATAATATGCAGCAAGTGCAACAGATTGTTTGGCTTGGATTTGGCAATGTTTTATTCATAAAAGGCAGAAAGTGCAAATTAAGTTGGCTCGCGTTTTCCAGTTTTCAGGGCCATTGCAGTCAGCAACTGCAAGATAAAAAGTTGGCTCGGATTATGGCAACTTTTCAGTCATAACACCGATAAAAACATAAAGCCGAACAAAGTTTTGGTAAATGTTTGCACCAATTTTGTTTTCGTTTTCAAAGTCCAAAAGTCTCGGTTTAGGAAATACAGACTAATAGTTCGTCACACACACACACACACACACACACACACACACACACACTTTTTTTTATTAAGGTGACAGTTACAAAGTGGTGTACAATCTATCTTATTCTAGTTACATTGTAGTTTATCTTATTGTACCAGTACCCACACACACACACACACACACACACACACGGAGTAAGTAACAGCTAGTCGTGGGATAATTTGAAGAAAAAAAAATAGGCCAACTTAGACACCAATGTAGCCGAAAGCGTTTGAGTAATAAAAAAAAAAAAAAAAAAAAAAAAAAAAAAAAAAATGATTCCGCTAACACAACCCTTACGGGTTAGGGTTGTGATCTCTCATTAGGTTAGGGGGACTTAGGCTAGGCTATTTGGTTAGGGGGACTTAGGCTAGGCTATTTGGTTAGGGGGACTTAGGCTAGGCTATTTGGTTAGGGGGACTTAGGCTAGGCTATTTGGTTAGGGGGACTTAGGCTAGGCTATTTGGTTAGGGGGACTTAGGCTAGGCTATTTGGTTAGGGGGACTTAGGCTAGGCTATTTGGTTAGGGGGACTTAGGCTAGGCTATTTGGTTAGGGGGACTTAGGCTAGGCTATTTGGTTAGGGGGACTTAGGCTAGGCTATTTGGTTAGGGGGACTTAGGCTAGGCTATTTGGTTAGGGGGACTTAGGCTAGGCTATTTGGTTAGGGGGACTTAGGCTAGGCTATTTTGTATGTTTCATCTATCCCCACCCTTCCCTATGAGGGGGGTGATTCGCTGTGGTCTGGGGGCGGAAGACCTCAGTTTTAGTTAGTGGGATCAGGAGGCAGCAGCCCCCTGTATGAACAACTAGGGTAGGTTAGATAAGGTTAGGTAGGTTAGGACATTAACCTTGAGTTCAGTACAGTACTGTTCGTGTGGATTTAGTTATGTGTGTGTGTGTGGGGGGGGGGGGGGAACAACTAGGGTAGGTTAGATAAGGTTAGGTAGGTTAGGACATTAACCTTCAGTTCAGTACAGCACTGTTCGTGTGGATTTTGTTATGTGTGTGTGTGTGTGTGGGGGGGGGGGGGGGACCCAAAACAAACGGTCAATAACGCGAAGTCAGAGAGCATGCAAACTGCGGCGGTAGGCTCCTTGAATGATACTTTTGAGAGAGAGAGAGAGAATCAAAACAGCAGGACATACATCAAGAAGGAAAAACAACCTCTAAAGAGAACGGGAACCAACAAAAATGAGCTCGAGAATAACAGAAAACGACTCTCCCAACGTACATTTACAGCTTAAACTAAAGCAAAAAACCTTCCGCAATTATAAGTGACTACATTTTTGCAGTTTAAGGGGGGTCACCTGCTTTTTTTTCTCTTTCTCTCCTTTTCCCTATTTCTCTGTCTTGTATCCATTCGGCCCCATTCAGCCAACTGTTTAAAGACGTTTATCCCCATCCAGGTGTCGATTTCTTCCTGGCGAGCGATAGCGCCGCCAGTATTATATGGAGAAATCCGGCTTCCGGAGAAATCTTTCTATCGAAAAATGTAAAAATTTAGCTTGCTGTTAAAACAAATATATATATATATATATACGCTTGCTCGCCAAAATATTGACACTTGGTTGGGGGTAAATATCTTAAAACAGTAGGCTGAATGGGGCCGAATGGATACAAGCCAAAGAGAGAGGGAGAGAAAGATAAAAAAAAAGCCGGTGACCCCCATTAAACCAAAGCAAAAAAAAACTTCCGCAATTATAAAAGTGGCTACAGTTTTGCAGTTTAATTACGGAGGTATGAACGTTCATAGCGCGAGTAAGGTAGTTTGGGTGATTTGCATATTTGGAAAGTGTTCTGGCTTGGCCTGGTGGGTGGATAGATAGATGGAACGTAATTATGCAGTACAACTCATGTGTGTGTGTGTGTGTGTGTGTGTTTTGTTTGTTTTATATATATTTTCAGGGTATATATAAACTAAAAACTAAAAAGAATACGGTGGGTCTGACTTTAGTAAAAACAGTAACAAAAAAGGCTTGTTGCCTTAGATTAGGGAAAATTGTTTCAACAGTAGACCTAATGGGTTACTAATCTTTATGGCCTAACATCTTGACTGTTGGATCCGCGATGTGTCCCCCCCCCCCCCTCAACCCCCTGTGACCTGTTGAAATCATCATCTATTTAGAACAATTGAAAGTTAACCTTTCAAGTGCGAAGCTATGGTATTTGAAATGTTCCGCCAGGCGAAGTTGTTTTGGTTCATTCCCGACGAAAATCGTCATATTTACTATATATATAAAATTATTTATCCATATGCGCCTATTTTACTTTTAATATGAACATTGAAAAGCAATAAAACAATTGGTAATAGCAATTAGCTTGTGAAAATCGTATATTTTAGCCCCTCGGTCGTAATCTGACCCAGACCGGCGAGAGAGACACACCCTTCCTCTCTCATGTTTCGCATGGTATCTAGCCAAACCCGAGCCAACTTGTTAACATGTTTGTGTTTTAGGACTCTTAAAAATGGGCAAATTCGAGCCAAGTTTTGGCAAAACTGGCTCGGATGTTCACATGTTGGGGTTTTGTAAGTCGTCTGTAATTACATTGTAGAGTTATTCCCATATCACCCAAATTATTTCCCCCACCCAAAACCCAGCCTTCCAAACTCTCTCCTAGATAGTTGAGGCATCGGAAAAATGAATTAACAATGAGAATGTCCCTAAAAACAGTGTTCCTTACTTTCTAACAATGAAATACGGCATATAATCAACCTTTAACCCCTTCTGTACCGGCGACGTCTTTTTCATTTGTGTTAGCTATATTTACACGATTTTGTGCAGCTTAGGAAGGATCTGTGGTAGTAAAAAGGGTTAAGTGAGATAGTTCGAAGCCGGATAATGGTTGTAGGCCCTATTAAAGATGAATGCAATCGTCTAATAGTAGCCAGAATGAAGTCAAAATATGTCATCGGTATAAAAGGGGCTAAAATCTAAAAAGAATAAAGGCAAAACCTAAAATAACAATAGCTGTGTAGGCCTATTGAAATAACAATAGCTGTGTAGGCCTATTGAAATAACAATAGCTGTGTAGGCCTATTGAAATAACAATAGCTGTGTAGGCCTATTGAAATAACAATAGCTATGTAGGCCTATTGAAATAACAATAGCTATGTAGGCCTATTGAAATAACAATAGCTGTGTAGGCCTATTGAAATAACAATAGCTATGTAGGCCTATTGAAATAACAATAGCTATGTAGGTCTATTGAAATAACAATAGCTGTGTAGGCCTATTGAAATAACAATAGCTGTGTAGGCCTATTGAAATAACAATAGCTATGTAGGCCTATTGAAATAACAATAGCTATGTAGGCCTATTGAAATAACAATAGCTCTGTAGGCCTATTGAAATAACAATAGCTGTGTAGGCCTATTGAAATAACAATAGCTGTGTAGGCCTATTGAAATAACAATAGCTATGTAGGCCTATTGAAATAACAATAGCTGTGTAGGCCTATTGAAATAACAATAGCTGTGTAGGCCTATTGAAATCATCATGTATTCACAAAACTTATGGGCTTCCCAGTGACTCTGAAGAATGGAACATAGTAATGAAATGCAGTGCTAATAGTGGACTCACCAAACGGGGAAGGATGTAGTATCCGGGCATACAGTCGTCATGTTTACATAAGTCGTGCGTTCGCGGTTACGTTCCCGTATACATTAACGGCTATTTTTTCTGTTATTTTCCCCCTGCTGACAATACATATTATGATGATGACAATAAGTTATGGGGGGTTCAATCTAATATTTGTATCCCATGGCAGTCACAATAGACGGGGGGCTGATGAAAGCGGAGGACGATCTCTACAATAACAAAATAATAACCATGATCGTATGCAAGTTCGCTTAGCCAATATGACCATATGTTCTTGCACTATGTACTTACTCTAGTTGTACTTACTCTAGTTGTATTGCGGGAGTGAGCATGCTCGTTATTTCCCGCCTCCTATATGTGTAGGTGTTATATGTATCGTTGAAATGGCTGTGGATGTGTGTGTAGTCTGTATTTTTAGCTAATTGGCGACATCGGAAACGAAGGCTTAGGGTGGATCTGTATGGTACCATTCTCACTATAGACGGTACCGTCTCGCCCGAAGGCTTAGGTAGCCATCAGCTTAGGTGAACCATATGATACCCATCTCGCCTTGTACCATTTTTGCCAACCCCAGATGGGACGTCACAACGTCGTCCACTTATTCCAGGTACCTATTTACAGCTAGGTGAACTGAGGCTAACACATGAAAGGAGACAAGCCCAATTTGTCTCCGCCCGGCCGGGGATTGAAACCCCGATCCCTCGTGTGTGAGACGAGAGCTCTACCTACTAGGCTACGGGCACTATGTGTGTGTGTGTGTGTGTGTGTGTGTGTGTGTGTGTGTGTGTGTGTGTGAGACCTTTATCTGGCCTGTTATGCTTCCAACGAAACCCTCTTCACAAGAAATGGAGAAGAAAAGAGAAATACATCTAGCTCACATTTTCTCATATAATAGTGTTAATCAAAGCAACGCCCTGAAAGCCTAAGGGAAGGGATTACAACCACGGACATTATTATTATTATATATATATATATATATATATATATATATATATATATATATATATATATATACACACATTTGAGTATTAGAAGAGATCTGAGGATGTTGGCTTAAGGGGAGATTTCCACATGAGGAATTTTTTTCTGGACCCCTTTCTCCCTCATGTTTAGCCCCATTGCTTTTGAGATTTTAAGGCGTTCGCCCTAGTAGTTTGGATATTTTAAGACATTTTGCCCCATTTCTGTCAATTTTAACCCTTCTTTGGCGGCGCGCAACTTATGTCGTGTGAAATAAATTTGGACTAAGTGGCGGTTCACAACTAATGTCATGTGCCATATTCAGCACGTAATGTTGCAGAGAGAGAGAGCTGAGCAGTGTGAGGAGCATAGTAAGGCTATGACCGCCGCCCACCACCGCGGTGGGCCAACTGAAGTGAAAACCACCCTTCCATCCCCCCTCACACTCGCTACACAGGGAATTATGTAGGGAAAGTACCTAATTACATGGTTTTTGCACTCGTGTTGCGCGATCGTTGCAAGAAAACCAGTGGTCGTACAAGGATGGTTGGGGTGTCATTGGAAAGCTCTGTTTATGCCCTTTCAGGGATAGATACTTGTTTTACGCTCTGGGTCTTATTTAGGCATGAAAATGATCACGTAAACAACCCTATTTAGGGTAAAAACACCCCGCTGGGCGGTACATATAAATTACCGCCTAGGCCGCTCGTACGGTGTTAAGACCTTTCGTGCCATTAAGGTGTCGATTTGTTCCTGGCGAGCGATAGCGAGCCTATAATTTAAGAGCAACCGGCCTCCGGCCTGGACATTTTTCTACCGAAAAATGTACAAATTTATCTTGAAAGGGGGTCTAGAGGGTGAAATTTTAAGCTTGATGAAAACGTAGGGAACAAACTAAATACCTCCCCTGAAAGGTGGGGGCTCATGGCTTGAGCTAAACATGGAATGATAATCGCCAAGCTGTACATAATTATCTTGCAAAATGCAATGGCACTGAAATAATTATTAACAATGGTATAAAGGATTTTGTGGATCGTCTATACCGGGCCTGTGACGTCACAAGAGTGTAAGTCCACCATCCAGTCTAGGCTAAGGATACTGGTGTGACGTCACTATGACGTCACAGGCCCGGTATAGACGATCCGCAAAATCCTTTATACCATTGTTAATAATTATTTCAGTGCCATTGCATTTTGCAAGATAATTATGTACAGCTTGGCGATTATCATTCCATGTTTAGCTCAAGCCATGAGCCCCCACCTTTAAGGACATAATCTACCTACGAGATACTTTCCGACTGCAATGCGAAAGAGCCTCCAAACAGTACTTTATAAAACAGTACTTTATAAAACAGTACTTTATAAAACAGTACTTTATAAAACTACTTTATAAAACAGTACTTTATAAAACAGTACTTTATAAAACAGTACTTTATAAAACAGTACTTTATAAAACAGTACTTTATAAAACAGTACTTTATAAAACAGTACTTTATAAAACAGTACTTTATAAAACAGTACTTTATAAAACTACTTTATAAAACAGTACTTTATAAAACAGTACTTCACCACACACCCACCTCCTTTATCATGTAGGCCACCCACCACACACACACACACACACACCTCCTTTATCATGTAGGCTACCCACCACACACACACCTCCTTTATCATGTAGGCTACCCACCACACACACACACCTCCTTTATCATGTAGGCCACCCACCACACACCCACCTCCTTTATCATGTAGGCCACCCACCACACACACACACACACCTCCTTTATCATGTAGGCTACCCACCACACACCCACCTCCTTTATCATGTAGGCCACCCACTACACACACACACACACCTCCTTTATCATGTAGGCTACCCACCACACACCCACCTCCTTTATCATGTAGGCTACCCACCACACACCCACCTCCTTTATCATGTAGGCCACCCACCACACACACCTCCTTTATCATGTACGCTACCCACCACACACCCACCTCCTTTATCATGTAGGCCACCCACCACACACACACACACACCTCCTTTATCATGTAGGCTACCCACCACACACCCACCTCCTTTATCATGTAGGCTACCCACCACACACCCACCTCCTTTATCATGTAGGCCACCCACCACACTCCCACCTCCTTTATCATGTAGGCCACCCACCACACACCCACCTCCTTTATCATGTAGGCCACCCACCACACACCCACCTCCTTTATCATGTAGGCTACCCCCCACACACCCACCTCCTTTATCATGTAGGCTACCCCCCACACACCCACCTCCTTTATCATGTAGGCTACCCACCACACACCCACCTCCTTTATCATGTAGGCTACCCACCACACACACACACCTCCTTTATCATGTAGGCCACCCACCACACACCCACCTCCTTTATCATGTAGGCTACCCACCACACACACACACCTCCTTTATCATGTAGGCTACCCACCACACACACACACCTCCTTTATCATGTAGGCCACCCACCACACACCCACCTCCTTTATCATGTAGGCTACCCACCACACACACACACCTCCTTTATCATGTAGGCTACCCACCACACACCCACCTCCTTTATCATGTAGGCTACCCACCACACACACACAACTCCTTTATCATGTAGGCTACCCACCACACACCCACCTCCTTTATCATGTAGGCTACCCACCACACACCCACCTCCTTTATCATGTAGGCTACCCACCACACACACACACACACCTCCTTTATCATGTAGGCTACCCACCACACACACACCTCCTTTATCATGTAGGCTACCCACCACACACACACACCTCCTTTATCATGTAGGCTACCCACCACACACCCACCTCCTTTATCATGTAGGCTACCCACCACACACACCTCCTTTATCATGTAGGCTACCCACCACACACCCACCTCCTTTATCATGTAGGCTACCCACCACACACACACCTCCTTTATCATGTAGGCCACCCACCACACACCCACCTCCTTTATCATGTAGGCTACCCACACACACACCTCCTTTATCATGTAGGCCACCCACCACACACACACACACACCTCCTTTATCATGTAGGCTACCCACCACACACCCACCCCCTTTATCATGTAGGCTACCCACCACACACACACCTCCTTTATCATGTAGGCTACCCACCACACACCCACCTCCTTTATCATGTAGGCTACCCACCACACACACACACCTCCTTTATCATGTAGGCCACCCACCACACACCCACCTCCTTTATCATGTAGGCTACCCACCACACACACCTCCTTTATCATGTAGGCTACCCACCACACACACACCTCCTTTATCATGTAGGCCACCCACCACACACCCACCTCCTTTATCATGTAGGCTACCCACCACACACACACACACCTCCTTTATCATGTAGGCTACCCACCACACACCCACCTCCTTTATCATGTAGGCTACCCACCACACACACACCTCCTTTATCATGTAGGCCACCCACCACACACACACACACCTCCTTTATCATGTAGGCTACCCACCACACACCCACCTCCTTTATCATGTAGGCTACCCACCACACACACACACCTCCTTTATCATGTAGGCTACCCACCACACACCCACCTCCTTTATCATGTAGGCTACCCACCACTCACACACACCTCCTTTATCATGTAGGCCACCCACCACACACCCACCTCCTTTATCATGTAGGCTACCCACCACACACACACACCTCCTTTATCATGTAGGCCACCCACCACACACCCACCTCCTTTATCATGTAGGCTACCCCCCCCCACACACACACACCTCCTTTATCATGTAGGCTACCCACCACACACACACACCTCCTTTATCATGTAGGCCACCCACCACACACCCACCTCCTTTATCATGTAGGCTACCCACCACACACACACACACCTCCTTTATCATGTAGGCCACCCACCACACACCCACCTCCTTTATCATGTAGGCTACCCACCACACACACACCCACCTCCTTTATCATGTAGGCCACCCACCATACACACACCTCCTTTATCATGTAGGCTACCCACCACACACACACACACACCTCCTTTATTATGTACGCTACCCACCACACACCCACCTCCTTTATCATGTAGGCTACCCCCCCCACACACACACACACCTCCTTTATCATGTAGGCTACCCACCACACACACACCTCCTTTATCATGTAGGCTACCCACCACACACACACACACACCTCCTTTATCATGTAGGCTACCCACCACACACACACACCTCCTTTATCATGTAGGCCACCCACCACACACCCACCTCCTTTATCATGTAGGCTACCCACCACACACACACACCTCCTTTATCATGTAGGCTACCCACCACACACACACCTCCTCTATCATGTAGGCTACCCACCACACACACACACACACCTCCTTTATCATGTAGGCTACCCACCACACACACACCTCCTTTATCATGTAGGCTACCCACCACACACACACACACACCTCCTTTATCATGTAGGCCACCCACCACACACACACACCTCCTTTAACATGTAGGCCACCCACCACACACACACACACACCTCTTTTATCATGTAGGCCACCCACCACACACCCACCTCCTTTATCATGTAGGCTACCCACCACACACACACACCTCCTTTATCATGTAGGCTACCCACCACACACACACCTCCTTTATCATGTAGGCTACCCACCACACACACACACACACCTCCTTTATCATGTAGGCCACCCACCACACACACACACCTCCTTTAACATGTAGGCCACCCACCACACACACACACACACCTCCTTTATCATGTAGGCTACCCACCACACACACACACCTCCTTTATCATGTAGGCTACCCACCACACACACACACACCTCCTTTATCGTGTAGGCCACCCACCACACACACACACCTCCTTTATCATGTAGGCCACCCACCACACACACACACCTCCTTTATCATGTAGGCTACCCACCACACACACACACTCCTTTATCATGTAGGCTACCCACCACACACACACCTCCTTTATCATGTAGGCTACCCACCACACACACACACCTCCTTTATCATGTAGGCCACCCACCACACACACACACACACCTCCTTTATCATGTAGGCTACCCACCACACACACACACACACCTCCTTTATCATGTAGGCTACCCACCACACACACACCTCCTTTATCATGTAGGCTACCCACAACACACACACACCTCCTTTATCATGTAGGCTACCCACAACACACACACACCTCCTTTATCATGTAGGCCACCCACCACACACACACACACCTCCTTTATCATGTAGGCCACCCACCACACACACACACACCTCCTTTATCATGTAGGCTACCCACCACACACACACACACACCTCCTTTATCCTGTAGGCTACCCACCACACCTCCTTTATCATGTAGGCTACCCACCACACACACACCTCCTTTATCATGTAGGCTACCCACCACACACACACACACCTCCTTTATCATGTAGGCCACCCACCACACACACACCTCCTTTATCATGTAGGCTACCCACCACACACACACACCTCCTTTATCATGTAGGCTACCCACCACACACACACACACACACCTCCTTTATCATGTACACCCACCACACACCCCTCCTTTATCATGTAGGCTACCCACCACACACACACACCTCCTTTATCATGTAGGCTACCCACCACACACACACACCTCCTTTATCATGTAGGCTACCCACCACACACACACCTCCTTTATCATGTAGGCTACCCACCACACACACACACACACACACACACCGCCTTTATCATGTAGGCTACCCACCACACACACCTCCTTTATCATGTAGGCTACCCACCACACACACACACACACACCTCCTTTATCATGTAGGCCACCCACCACACACACACACCTCCTTTATCATGTAGGCTACCCACCACACACACACACCTCCTTTATCATGTAGGCTACCCACCACACACACACACCTCCTTTATCATGTAGGCTACCCACCACACACACACACACACCTCCTTTATCATGTAGGCTACCCACCACACACACACACACACCTCCTTTATCATGTAGGCCACCCACCACACACACACACCTCCTTTATCATGTAGGCTACCCACCACACACACACACCTCCTTTATCATGTAGGCTACCCACCACACACACACACCTCCTTTATCATGTAGGCTACTCACCACACACACACACCTCCTTTATCATGTAGGCTACCCACCACACACACACACACACACCTCCTTTATCATGTAGGCTACCCACCACACCCACACACCTCCTTTATCATGTAGGCTACCCACCACACACACACACACCTCCTTTATCATGTAGGCTACCCACCACACACACACACACCTCCTTTATCATGTAGGCTACCCACCACACACACACACACCTCCTTTATCATGTAGGCTACCCACCACACACACACCTCCTTTATCATGTAGGCTACCCACCACACACACACACACCTCCTTTATCATGTAGGCTACCCACCACACACACACACACACCTCCTTTATCATGTAGGCTACCCACCACACACACACACACCTCCTTTATCATGTAGGCCACCCACCACACACACACACACACACCTCCTTTATCATGTAGGCTGCCCACCACACACACACACACACCTCCTTTATCATGTAGGCCACCCACCACACACACACACACACACACCTCCTTTATCATGTAGGCTACCCACCACACACACACACACACACCTCCTTTATCATGTAGGCCACCCACCACACACACACACCTCCTTTATCATGTAGGCTACCCACCACACACACACACACCTCCTTTATCAAGTAGGCTACCCACCACACACACACCTCCTTTATCATGTAGGCTACCCACCACACACACACACCTCCTTTATCATGTAGGCTACCCACCACACACACACACACCTCCTTTATCATGTAGGCCACCCACCACACACACACCTCCTTTATCATGTAGGCTACCCACCACACACACACACCTCCTTTATCATGTAGGCTACCCACCACACACACACACACACCTCCTTTATCATGTAGGCCACCCACCACACACACACCTCCTTTATCATGTAGGCTACCCACCACACACACACACCTCCTTTATCATGTAGGCTACCCACCACACACACACCACCCTCCTTTATCATGTAGGCTACCCACCACACACACACCTCCTTTATCATGTAGGCTACCCACCACACACACACACACACACACACCGCCTTTATCATGTAGGCTACCCACCACATACACACCTCCTTTATCATGTAGGCTACCCACCACACACACACACACACCTCCTTTATCATGTAGGCCACCCACCACACACACACACCTCCTTTATCATGTAGGCTACCCACCACACACACACCTCCTTTATCATGTAGGCTACCCACCACACACACACACCTCCTTTATCATGTAGGCTACCCACCACACACACACACCTCCTTTATCATGTAGGCTACCCACCACACACACACACACACACCTCCTTTATCATGTAGGCCACCCACCACACACACACCTCCTTTATCATGTAGGCTACCCACCACACACACACACCTCCTTTATCATGTAGGCTACCCACCACACACACACACCTCCTTTATCATGTAGGCTACTCACCACACACACACACCTCCTTTATCATGTAGGCTACCCACCCACACACACACACACACACACCCCCTTTATCATGTAGCCTACCCCCCACACCCACACTCCTCCTTTATCATGTAGGCTACCCCACACACACACACACCTCCTTTATCATGTAGGCTACCCCCACACACACACACACCCTCCTTTATCATGTAGGCTACCCACCACACACACACACCTCCTTTATCATGTAGGCTACCCACCACACACACACCTCCTTTATCATGTAGGCTACCCACCACACACACACACACCTCCTTTATCATGTAGGCTACCCACCACACACACACACCTCCTTTATCATGTAGGCTACCCACCACACACACACACACCTCCTTTATCATGTAGGCCACCCACCACACACACACACCTCCTTTATCATGTAGGCTACCCACCACACACACACACACCTCCTTTATCATGTAGGCCACCCACCACACACACACACACACACCTCCTTTATCATGTAGGCTACCCACCACACACACACACCTCCTTTATCATGTAGGCTACCCACACACACACCTCCTTTATCATGTAGGCTACCCACCACACACACACACACCTCCTTTATCAAGTAGGCTACCCACCACACACACACCTCCTTTATCATGTAGGCTACCCACCACACACACACACCTCCTTTATCATGAAGGCTACCCTCCACACACACACACACACCTCCTTTATCATGTAGGCTACCCACCACACACACACACACACACACCTCCTATATCCTGTAGGCTACCCACCACACACACACACCTCCTTTATCATGTAGGCTACCCACCACACACACACACACACCTCCTTTATCATGTAGGCCACACACACACACACCTCCTTTATCATGTAGGCTACCCACCACACACACACACACCTCCTTTATCATGTAGGCCACACACACACACACACACACCTCCTTTATCATGTAGGCCACCCACCACACACACACACACACACCTCCTTTATCATGTAGGCTACCTACCACACACACACACCTCCTTTATCATGTAGGCTACCCACCACACACACACACCTCCTTTATCATGAAGGCTACCCACCACACACACACACACACACACACCTCCTTTATCATGTAGGCTACCCACCACACACACACCTCCTTTATCATGTAGGCTACCCACCACACACACAACTCCTTTATCATGTAGGCCACCCACCACACACACACACACACACCTTTATCATGTAGGCTACCCACCACACACACACACCTCCTTTATCATGTAGGCTACCCACCACACACACACACACCTCCTTTATCGTGTAGGCTACCCACCACACACACACACCTCCTTTATCGTGTAGGCTACCCACCGCACACACACACCTCCTTTATCATGTAGGCCACCCACCACACACACACACCTCCTTTATCATGTAGGCTACCCACCACACACACTATCTATCTATCTATCTATTGCCTGACGCCGTGATCCCCGAAGGGGTGGCCACGAACGAACCGCCCCCATGCACCTCTGTCCCCAGTCAGTCGACGCCCCTCCCCCCAACCAGCACCGCCTTCGTTCATGTAGTTCCTCACTCCATCCTTCCACCTCATATTCGGTCTACCTCTCCCCCTCTGTCCCTCCACCTCGCTCTCGTACACCCTCTTAGTCATTCTCTCGCTTTCCATACGTTCCATATGGCCGAACCATCTCAAGTTGTTCCTTTTCACACTTTCCAGCACATCTACCTCCACACCACACCTCCTTCTTACTTCCTCATTAGTCTGTCTATCCCTCCATGTAACTCCGCACGCACTCCTTAAGTAATTCATTTCCACTGCTCTCACTCTTGGTCTGAGTCTCTCAACCAACGTCCATGCTTCGCTTTCCGTAAGTCAGTGTCGGGATTACCACACTGTCATGCAAGGACTTCTTCACTTCCATACTGACCACCCTATTTCTTGTTACTTGCTTTTAGCGTTCCTACAACCCTCTTCCCCTGTTGTACCCTCTCCCGCACCTCTTCATCCATAGTCCCATCTTTACTCAACACACTGCCCAGATACTTAAAAGAGTTGACGATCTCCATAGCCTGACCGTTCAGCTTCACCTCACACTCTGTGACTTCACCCCTTTCGAAGACCATAACCTTGCTCTTCCCCGTATTTACCTTCAAATTCCGTTTTTCGCACACTGTTCCAAACTCATTTACCAGACCCTGCAACTCCCATTCATTATCACTCATCAGAACTGTATCATCCGCAAACAGCAGTATAGGTAGCTTCCACTCAATTCCCTCCCTTTTCAGCGATACACCAACATCCACTGCTCTTGATAGTATTTCTTTCATGACTCCATCCATATATACAGTAAACAACCACGGGGACATCACACACCCCTGTTTCAAACCAACATTCAGGTCAAAGAACTCGCTCTGCTCACTCTCCACACGTACTGCCGCCTTTGCACCCTCATACATGCTCTTCACTGCTTTCAGCAACTTGCCCTCTACTCCGTATATTCTAAGTACTTTCCACAAACCTTCTCTATCCACTCTGTCATAGGCCTTCTAAAAGTCCATAAAGGCAACATACACCTTTTGTTTCTTCTCCAGATACTTCTCCACAACACAATTCAGGGTAAAAATCTGATCTACACATCCTCTTCCCTTCCTAAAACCTCCCTGCTCGTCGCCTATCCATTTCTCCGTTCTCACTCTCACTCTCTCAATCACTACCCTACTGTATACCTTCCCTACTACGCTTAGAAGACATATTCCTCGGTGGTTACCACACACTCCTCTTTCCCCTTTGCCCTTATATAGGGGGACTATTATGCCAGTCTTCCAGTCATCGGGTGCACTCCCCTTCTCCCATGCTAGTTTGCACATTTTCCATACCCATTCTATCACTATCTCACCACCATACCTCAACATTTCCCCACACACTCCATCTGTTCCTGGTGCTTTCCCCAACTTCACTCTTTTCATGGCTTCCCACACTTCTGACCTCCTGATCCCCACCTCCTCCTCCACTACTTCTCTTCTTCTCCCTCCCATACCATATCCAGCTATGTTTGCTGGCTCTTCATTCCTTTCACACCCACACCCACCACACACCCACCACACCCACCACACACACACACCTCCTTTATCATGTAGGCTACCCACCACACACACACACACACACACCTCCTTTATCATGTAGGCCACCCACCACACACACACACACACCTCCTTTATCATGTAGGCCACCCACCACACACACCCACACCTCCTTTATCATGTAGGCTACCCACCACACACACACACACACACACCTCCTTTATCATGTAGGCTACCCACCACACACACACACCTCCTTTATCATGTAGGCTACCCACCACACACACACACACACACCTCCTTTATCATGTAGGCTACCCACCACACACACACACCTCCTTTATCATGTAGGCTACCCACCACACACACACACCTCCTTTATCATGTAGGCTACCCACCACACACACACACACACCTCCTTTATCATGTAGGCTACCCACCACACACACACCTCCTTTATCATGTAGGCTACCCACCACACACACACACACACCTCCTTTATCATGTAGGCCACCCACCACACCCACACACACACACACACCTCCTTTATCATGTAGGCTACCCACCACACACACACACACCTCCTTTATCATGTAGGCTACCCACCACACACACACACACACACACCTACTGTATCATGTAGGCTACCCACCACACACACACACACCTCCTTTATCGTGTAGGCTACCCACCACACACACACACACCTCCTGTATCGTGTAGGCTACCCACCACACACACACACACCTCCTTTATCGTGTAGGCTATAAGGGGAGGTGTGGTGGTGTGGTCATGCCACTGGATTGGTAATCCAATGGACCCGGGTTCAAATCCGGATATGTCAATGGGAAGATATTATTGGGATTGAATTTGTGCTGTACCTAGTATCAGTGCATTACCACAAAGCCCACCGAAATGCCAAAAAAATACCCTCATTGTTCCCTGATTAAATAACACTGTATGAATATTCCCATATTCAAAATATGTTACAGGGGGACAATGCCTAGTGAGTTCACTGTTCAATAGGTGGCGTTCTGAGAGTGAGGGTCTGAGTCTGGAGAGTGAGACGGTGAAGCACTTGAGCGAAGCAACCAGCCGCTTCAGAGATGGAGCTGCTTCGAGCCATGATGGATGCTTCACATGTCTCACTCCCCAGACTGGAACAAGACCTCACGGGCTTCACCGTGTTGAGCCGTGGAATGTACAGGCTCTCAGCCTATGCCCAAGAGGGAGTAGTTGGAATATAAAAAAAAAAAAAAAAAAAAAAAAGGCTACCCACCACACACACACACACACACACACCTCCTGTATCGTGTAGGCTACCCACCACACACACACACACACCTCCTTTATCGTGTAGGCTACCCACCACACACACACACCTCCTTTATCATGTAGGCCACCCACCACACACACACACCTCCTTTATCGTGTAGGCTACGCACCACACACACACACACCTCCTTTATCGTGTAGGCTACCCACCACACACACACCTCTCTCTTTAAGGGGGGGGGGGGTCACCGGCTTTTGTTTTCTCTCCTTTTCGCTCTTTCTCTGGTTTGTATCCATTTGGCCCCATTCAGCCTACTGTTTTAAGACGTTTATCCCCATCCAGATGTCGATTTTTCCTGGCGAGCGGTAGCGAGCCAGCATATTTTTTTGACAGCAAGCTAAATTTGTACATTTTTCGATGGAAAAATGTCTCCGGCGAAGCCGGATTTGTCCATACAATGCTGGCTCGCTATGGCTTGCCAGGAAGAAATCAACACCTGGATGGGGGTAAACGTCTTAAAACAGTAGGCTGAATGGAACCGAATGGATACAAGCCAGAGAAAGAGAGAAAAGGATAGCAAAAAAGCCGGTGACCCCTCTTAAGCTAAGGTAGGAGAACAACACAATGAGGCAGCCACAGGTTGTTGTTGTGTTGTTCACCAGACTCAGGCAGCTTTAAGTTTATCAAACATCCCCAGCAACCTTGATCAATATATGCACCACCACCACCACCACCACTGCCGCCACCGCTGTTCAGTCGTGCGGAGGCGGCGGACTATAAATGACATGGCATAAATCAAATGAGAGGGACACCTGGTAGTATACATAATGAGAGGGACACCTGGTAGTATACATAATGAGAGGGACACCTGGTAGTATACATAATGAGAGGGACACCTGGTAGTATACATAATGAGAGGGACACCTGGTAGTATACATAATGAGAGGGACACCTGGTAGTATACATGAGAGGGATACCTGGTAGTATACATAATGAGAGGGACACCTGGTAGTATACATGAGAGGGACACCTGGTAGTATACATAATGAGAGGGACACCTGGTAGTATACATAATGAGAGGGACACCTGGTAGTATACATAATGAGAGGGACACCTGGTAGTATACATAATGAGAGGAACACCTGGTAGTATACATAATGAGAGGGACACCTGGTAGTATACATAATGAGAGGAACACCTGGTAGTATACATAATGAGAGGGACACCTGGTAGTATACATAAATATAGTGGTCTTTAAGGGGAGATCTCCACTTGAGGGATTTTTTTCTTGACCCCTTTCTCCCTCATGTTTAGCCCCATTGCTTTTGATATTATAAAACGTTTTCCCCATTAGTTTAGCGATTTTAAGAACTTTCACCCCATATTAAGACCTTTCGTGCAATTCATGTGTCGATTTTATCCTGGCGAGCGATAGCGAGCCTGTAATTTAAGAGGAACCGGCTTTCAGCCGGGACATTTTTCTACCGAAAAATGTACAAATGTATCTTGAAAGGGGGTCAAGGGGGTGTAATTTCAAACTTGATGGAAGTCTAGGAAACACACTAAAAACCTCCCCTTAAATGATAGGGACACCTGGTAGTGCAAATTAATAATAGTGGCCTGGGTTCAGACCTAGGCGTGTGTGTGAATTTGTATTTTGTGTTTGTGTGTTCATTGTGTTCTGTTGTATCGTCTCTATTTTGGCTCTGTCTCGAGTCGGGCCACCCCCCCCCCCCCCCCGCCCCCCACCAAAAAAAAAGGAAGGAAACAAAAAAAAATAGGAAAAGTGGGGATTGGGCCCGAGTACCGTACGTAGGTAGGCAGATAGGGTTCAGACCCAGCTCAAGGCAGGGCATGTTTTTATATGAGACTACAAGCTGTTACTATCTCCCTTATACAGAGGGATGACGGGGTTGAGAGAGAGAGAGAGTGTGTGTGTGTGTGTACTTACTCTAGTTGTACTTACTCTAGTTGCATTGCGGGAGTGAGCATGCTCGTTATTTCCCGCCTCCTATATGTGTAGGTGTTATATGTATCGTTGGAATGGCTGTGGATGTTTGTGTAGTCTGTATTTTAGCCAATTGGCGACATCGGAAACGAAGGCTTAGGGTGGATCTGTATGGTACCATTCTCACTATAGACGGTACCGTCTCGCCCGAAGGCTTAGGTAGCCATCAGCTTAGGTGAACCATATGATACCCATCTCGCCTTGTACCATTTTTGCCAACCCCAGATGGGACGTCACAACGTCGTCCACTTATTCCAGGTACCTATTTACAGCTAGGTGAACTGAGGCTAACACATGAAAGAAGACAAGCCCAATTTGTCTCCGCCCGGCCGGGGATTGAACCCCCGACCCCTCGTGTGTGAGACGAGAGCTCTACCTACTAGGCTACGGGCTGTGTGTGTGTGTGTGTGTGTGTGTGTGTGTGTGTGTGTGTGTGTGTGTGTGTGTGTGTCCTACTGATGAAGCAGCTAACCCACAGCCTTGACCTGGATAACTCAGTCCATTTGAGAACCTTCGGTAGAAGTTTACAAGGCATCGATGTTATTGTTCGTGTTGTTACTTAATTATAATAATAAATACCAATTGGCAGTTTATTATTCACTTGCAAGTGTAAGAATGAAAATCTAGAGAGGTTTCCTTCACCTTGGTACAGTACAATACTTATTCTCCCATTACTACGAGGTCACATGCGACCTTATGTGACCGTGAGATGCCATATAGTACATACACAGATGTACACAGGTGAGAAGTACGTCTAGGCTAACATAAGCTGATGTTGAGCAGCTTGGCTAGGGAGGGAGCATGATACAATCCTCTCCATTGGGATAGCCGATTTTTTTTTTTTTAGTTTTCTGGCGGACTCGAACCCTTGACTTTCGCGATCACCGCACAACGCCTTAGACCACTCGGCTAACCCGAACATGTGTGTTTGTGTGTGTGTGTGTGTGTGTGTGAGAGAGAGAGAGAGAGACATATTTACATAGATACACTGGCCACACAGATCTTACGATCCCTGCGAGGTGGCCAGGACTTAATTCTAATAAGAGATAGCAACGCTAAGATAAAGTGGAAGGAAAGGATAGCAAAGATGAAGGAGAGAGAGTGAGAGAGAGGGGGGGGGAGATAGAGAGAGAGTAGGTTCTTAAGTCCTGTTTTCCTCACATTAAACATACTTAACACCGATGAAAAATATCTCAAGCATCCTCATAAGTAGTAGACCCTCTCTCTCTCTCTCTCTCTCTCTCTCTCTCTCTCTCTCTCTCTGTTGTTTGTTTAAGTATTCCGTGTGTGTGTAGTACGCGTTTGAGGTAGCTGGAATGTTCGTAAATAAACAATTGGGTGAATTTGTACTTCGGTGTTTATAAGAGAGAGAGAGAGAGAGAGAGAGAGAGAGAGAGAGAGAGAGAGAGAGAGAGAGAGAGAGAGAGAGAGAGAGAGAGAGAGAGAGAGAGAGAGAGAGAGAGAGAGAGAGAGAGAAAGAAAGAGAGATATTGTGTGTGTGTGTACAGATAGATAGAACGACAGACAGATAGATAGTTAGATATGTAGATACAGATATATAGATAGATATAGATAGATAGATACAATAGATATAGATATACAGTATAGATAGATAGATAGATAGACATAGACAGATAAATAAACAGTAATAGAGTACAAATAATACAAAACAATAACACTGCACTATAAACAACAGAACCCAGGCAATGTTTTCCTTCCTTTGTATTTTCTATTGTATCGCCGGAGGAGGATTCGGCCTAAATTGCCTACACTGCTCTTTTTGACCTTTTTTTTTTTTTTTTTTTTTCGGTACATGTATTTATTCGTTTGTGTGCCAAGGATCGGGAGTTGTACAGTCGCGCTAATAAGTCATGTCTCGGCACCCAGTATGTTTTGATCAATAATTGGTATCAGCAATATCTAAGCTTCATTTCTTCTTATCGAGTGAAAGATACAAACAAGATCCTACACTTACCCACCCTATTCAACATCTGACAGACATTAATACAGCACAGAGCGAGCCAAACGTCATGACAGCTGGGACATGACTTATTAGCGCGATCGTATGGTCGCGCTAATAAGTCATTTCTCAGCTGTCATTACGTTTGGCTTGCTCTGTGCTGTATTAATGTCTGTCAGATGTTGAATAGGGTGGATAAGTGTAGGAACATGTTTGTATATTTCACTCCATATGAAGAAATGAAGCTTAGATATTGCTGATACTAATTATTGATCAAAACATAATTGGTGCCGAAACATCACTTATTAGCGCGACTGTACAAGTAGTTTTGCTATAGTCTATTCGCTGTAAGTAGGCGAGAAACCACGACCTCTATCATCTGTAACTCAAAAAGGGCTAGAGTAAATTGGCTGCAAATTGCCACATCTATTCCTTGACTGACTCTTCCCAAATGGTAGCAATATTAGCTCGATTACTCTAGTCGTTTTTGAGTTACAGAGGTTAGAGCTCATGATGTCTCGCCTACTTACAACGAATATACTATAGTCACCCATATAATCATTGGCTATCTATACCCCCCCCCCCCCCCACCACCACCACCACCACACACACACAATTTCAGTGGAATTTCAGTGGAATTTGCCACCCCCTTTTGCTCGATAATTAATGCCTCCTTAAGGCAAAGTAAATGCCCTGCAGACTGGAAAACTTCATACGTCACTCCAATCCCCAAAACCCCCTCCCCACATTCTCTTAATGAACTCAGACCAATTGCCATTACGCCCATCCCTAGTCTAATCTGTGAGGACTTTGTATTCACCTGGGCTTACTCACAAATCCGTCACTTGATAGATCCCCAACAGTTTGGCAACGTAAAAACCTCCTCCACCACTCACTGTCTTATTAGCTTCCTAGATTATATTTACACAAATCTTGAGAAGAGAAAGACTTCCCTCGCCCTTGCCTTTATTGACTTCAGGAAAGCATTTGACCTTGTTGACCACACCATCATCATCAACAAAGCCATAAAGTTGGGGCTACATCCTACCCTGGTTGCGTGGTTGACCGACTTCCTTAGTGACAGACGACAAGCAGTGCGATACCAAGGCTTCATCTCCACCTTCCTAGACATCACATGTGGAGTCCCACAGGGCACAAAGATGGGGCCTCTATTGTTCCTCATCTTGATTAATGATGCCCTAAAGGACACCCCATTCCACTGGAAGTACGTGGACGACTCGACAGTCGGCATTACTGTCGATAACACCTCCCCTAACTATGACCCCCTACAAGACATCCTCGACCGTCTTCAAGCCTGGACCACAGACAATCATGTGACTATCAATCATGACAAGACAGTGGTCATGCACATCAACACTTTCGTTACCGACCTTCCTCCACCCACTGTCACAATTGGTCCTCATCCCCTTCAGCTTGTTGAGTCCACCAAACTCCTCGGAATCACTGTGGACAACAAACTGAACTGGAAGAAACATGTAACTACCACAGTCAGGACCGCCACTTACAAGTTATTTATGCTAAGGCGGTTGAGATCCCTGGGGGCGCCGGAGAATGAGCTGAAGAGTATATATAACACCTTTATACTCCCTAAGCTCACCTACGCCTCTCCCGCCTGGTCCTCCTCTCTAACCCTAACACAACAACGTCAACTGGAGAGAGTTCAGAGGAGGGCATGCAGGATCATCCTGGGTGGCACATATCCAGGGTACGAGGAAGCTCTCACCACCCTTAGCATACCTGCACTTTCAACCCACCACTACAACACACTCAAACAGTTTGCATCTAAGCTGCTTGTTCACCCACGACACAGAAACTTACTTCCACCAGACGCCCCTAGACCTACACGTGCAGCTCGTCATTTCAACACACTCCAACCAATAAGCGCAAGAACTGACAGATATAAAAATAGTCCTATCCCAACCATTGTTAATATTATTAATAATGTGTAATAACGGTCTGTCACACCATATATACGCGCCCACCTTTAATAATATATGCATAAGTGTGTGTGCATGTGTGTATTAGAATATAATTATGTATGTATTTGCTTGAGTTTGTTTATGTATATGTGTATATATGTGTCTATGTATGTGCAGTATATGTGTATGTATGTGTGCGTATATGTGTATGTATGTATGCGTTATTTATGTATATATATATGTGTATAGTGTATACTGTTTGTGGTTCGAGCCCGGCTGAGAGTATCAGGTAGGATAAGAGGAAAGCATATATGCATGTAATGTGCATATATTTATGTATATGTATGTCTGTGTGTACGTGCTGTCAATGGTTCGAGCCCGGTTGAGAATATAAGGTATATAATATATATGTACTGTACGTGTATTTATATTTATATGGTCATATGCACATATGTATGTAAATATACGTACATATGAGCGAGAACATATTGCTCACTAGCGCAACTTCTGATTATAAATCTATGCATAAGCATTATCTATTATTAAGTGTTCGCGTATCTTCATCCATGTATTTCCACCCTTAACAATAGAACGCCCAGCTCTTCCATTTTTCGCCTTCTGTCTCTCACACACACACACACACACACACACACACACACACACACACACACACACACACACACACACACACACACACACACACACACACCTGCACTACCGAGGATTAACCTCCCATTGTAGTACCCGCACCCTCTTTACCTGACTTACCAAAACAGTTTCTGTATGTATGTATGTCTGTGTGCATACGTGAGCGTTTGTGTATACGGACATGTGCACACTTACTGCATGTTCTTATGTTCCTATATATGTATATGTATGTGCGCACGCACGTGTATATACGTATGTTCTGTATATGAGTAAGTAATAAATGTGTAAATGTACTGTATATCACTTACTCTCATGGTTATTTTATGATAATTTGTATTCTGCACATACATCATTATTGTATTTATTTATTTTGTTTGTAAACTAAGCTTACCATCCTCATATCTGTACATCTCATGTTCATCCACTAAATTGTAAAATGTGTATTTTCAGCTCATGAGGCTGCCATTCTTTAATAAACCGTTTATTATTATTATTATTATTATTATTATTATTATTACACACACACACACACACACACAGATCACTCTCTCTCTCTCTCTCTCTCTCTTGCTATCGTGGGGATGTATTTTAACCTTTATGTCGCAATAAAAGTCGGTTTATATCGTGGCCAGTCGGAAAGGTTATGAGTTTTTATCGTATTGTGGAGGGCGGGAGGGGGTGTTGGGGTGGGGTGGGGTGGGGTGGGGGTAGATGACTGCGGAATATGGTGTTCGGGGGGACAATATAGTAACTACAGCTATATTGTTGTTGTATTATCTCTCGTGTCAAGGTTGGAATTCGTCTTGGAGTTGTTGTTTTCTGGGAAGATGTGTGTGTCCAGTGGTATTTCTGGGAAGATGTGTGTGTCCAGTGGTATTTCTGGGAAGATGTGTGTCCAGTGGTATTTCTGGGAAGATGTGTGTCCAGTGGTATTTCTGGGAAGATGTGTGTCCAGTGGTATTTCTGGGAAGATGTGTGTCCAGTGGTATTTCTGGGAAGATGTGTGTCCAGTGGTATTTCTGGGAAGATGTGTGTCCAGTGGTATTTCTGGGAAGATGTGTGTCCAGTGGTATTTCTGGGAAGATGTGTGTCCAGTGGTATTTTGCTCAAGGGCAATACGGTTCGAGGGGATTATCAAGAAAAGGCAATTGCATAAGGTACACTCGGATACCAGAGTCTGTGTAACCCAAGAGTCGTGGACATCACCAATTGATAACTATGGAAGTATATCTCTGGAAACCATCTTATCAATATCTATCTGTCTGTCTGTCTGTCTGTCTGTCTGTCTGTCTGTCTGTCTGTCTGTCTGTCTGTCTGTCTGTCTGTCTGTCTGTCTGTCTGCCTGTCTGTCTGTCTGTCTGTCCGTCTATCTATCTGTCTATCTATCTATCTATCTATCTATCTCTCGTTATACTTGCACCAAGACAAACATAGGGGCCCCCAATTCTTATGAGTGGGTTAGAGATTATGGTATCCGAGTGTACTTTGTTAAGGGGAGATATCCACTTGAGGGATTTTTTTCTTGACCCCTTTCTCCCTCATGTTTAGCCCCATTGCTTTTGAGATTTTAAGATGTTCGTCCCATTAGTTTGGCGATTTTAAGAACTTTCACCCCATTTATGTCACTGTTAAGACCTTTCGTGCCATTTAGGTGTCGATTTTTTCCTGGCGAGCGATAGCGAGCCTGTAATTTAAGAGGAACCGGAAATTTTTCTACCGAAAAATGTACAAATTTATTTTGAAAGGGGGTCTAGGGGGTGTAATTTTAAGCTTGATGAAAAAGTAGGGAACAAACTAAATACCTCCCATTAAGGATAATTTTGTCCAAGGGCTTTCGTTCGTCGCAATTTTGTCTAGGATATTAATTAACGTTGGAGGAGGATATGTTCCGCTATCTTACTTTTGGTCCCGTCCACTCAATGAGGACTCCTGTAAAATACCTCGTTTGATAACACCTTGCCAGTCAGATAGAGGAAGAGGAAGAGGAAGAGATAGATAGATAGATACTGTAGAGAGAGAGAGAGAGAGAGAGATAGATAGATAGAGATATTGTAGATAGAGAGAGATAGATAGATAGAGATATTGTAGATAGAGAGAGATAGGAAGAGAAAGAGAAGAGTACACAGGAATACAAAGGAAATCAAGCAACAACAGATCTAGCTAGCCCTCTAGGCTGCTTGTCCTCCAAAACACTGAGGATCTAGTGTCCAAACAGTGGTTAAGAGTGGGAAGTGAAAATTGGAAAGGGAACTACTGCCTCGGAACTGTGGGTATATTACTCACTTTAATTAAGCTGATATAAGCTGATGGTTGTTTCCATAAATTTAGTTTACCCTGTTTAACTTCGTATTAAGGGGAGGTTTTTAGTTTGTTCCCAAGACCTACATCAAGCTTGAAATGACACTCCCTTGATCCGCTCTGAACATACATTTGTACATATTTTGGTAGAACAATGTCCCGGACAATGGCAGCTTCCTCTTAAATTACAGGCTCGCTATCGCTTGCCAATACAACAAAAAACAACACCTAAATGTCACGAAAGATCTTACAGTTGAGAGCAATTGAGCGAAAGTTCATAAAATCGCCAAACTAATGGGGCGAACGTCTTAAAATTTCAAAAACAATGGGGCTAAACATGCTCTTTAAATACCAACAAATCCTTCCTAAATTGCATAGAATCGTCTAATGATAGCCAGAATAAACTGTCAATATGCATCATAATCCTCAAAAGGAAATTTTTACTACCGAAAAATGTACAAATTAATCTTGAAAGGGGGTCTAGGGGGTGTAATTTTAAGCTTGATGTAGGTCTAGGGAAGAAACTAAAAACCTCCCCTTAAATCCGTTCAAGAATTTGCAGTTTGAGAATTCCAACCCCCAAGCAATCTCGTTGAAAGCTATAACGACCCTCTGGCGTAAATCGGTTATCGGGAACGCAATTGCCGACTTCCACGTTTCGTTCTATAAGGAAGTTGCCACCATACCCCCCCCCTCCCCCCACCCACCCACCCCACCCCATACCCCCCACCCCACCCCCATACACCCCACCCACCCACCATACACCCCCACCCCACCCCATACACCCCCAACCCACCCCATACACCCCCCCCTCCCCCCATATCCCCTTCAAGCTAAAAACGCCTCCAGGTCCCTTTCAATTTATGAACATACCCAGCCATATGACTCCTTCTTCAAGATATATTTGTACATTTTTCGGTAGAGAATCGTTGCGGCCGAAGTAAAGGCCGGTACCTTCTAAATTGCAGGCTCGTTTTCGCTCGCCACGAAAAAAATCAACACCTGAATGAGGAAAAGTGTCTTATAATCTATTGCCATTATTGTACGGTGGCGCTAATAAGTCATGTCCCAGCTGTCATTACGTTTGGCTCGCTCTGTGATGTATTAATGTCTGTCAGATGTTGAATAGGGGGTGGGTAAGTGTAGGAACATGTTTGTATATTTCACTCGATATGAAGATATGAAGCTTAGATATTGCTGATACCAATTATTGATCAAAACATACCTGGTGCCGAGATATCACTTATTAGCGCGACTGTACTAAGATGCGTACAAATTTAGCTTGAGGAGGGCTTAGGGATGCGTGTGTTCAACTTGAAGGGGGTCTAGAGAGGCATTTGTTTTTAGCTTGAAGGGGGTGCAAACAATCTCGTTGAAAGCTATAATGACCCTCAGGCGTTAAGGGGAGGTTTTTAGTTTGGTCCCTAGATATCCTTCAAGCTTAAGATTACACCCCCTTGAGCCCCTTTCAAGATAAATTTGTACATTTTTCGGTAGAAAAATGTCCCGGCTGAAAGCCGGTTCCTCTTAAATTACAGGCTCGCTATCGCTCGCCAGGATAAAATCGACACCTAAATGGCACGAAAGGTCTTAAAATTGACAGAAATGGGTTGAAACTTCTTAAAGTCGTCAAAATAATGGGGCGAACGTCTTAACATTAGGAAAACAATGGGGCTAAACATGAGGGAGAAAGGAGTCAAGAAAAAAAAATCCCTCAAGTGGCTATCTCCCCTTAATCGGATATCGGGAACGCAGCCAGCGAAATAAGAAGTGCCGATACTTTGTTATCGCCTATATTGCTTTGGGAGGATCATATTTTTGGATTACGCATTTCCTTTCTGTTTTTAGACGATTAACTTCAGATTAGGAAGGGTATAATTATGGAAGTCAGAGGGTTCATTGAGATCATCTGTACCCTTAAGGGGAGATCTCCACTTGAGGGAGTTTTTTCTTGATTCCTTTCTCCCTCATGTTTAGCCCCATTGCTTTTCTAATTTTAAGACGTTCGCCCCATTATGTTGATGATTTTAAGAACTTTCAACCCATTTCTGTCAATTTTAAGACCTTTCGTGCAATTTAGATGTCGATTTTATCCTGGCGAGCGATAGCGAGCCTGTAATTTAAGAGGAACCGGCTTTGAGCCGGGACATTTTTCTACCGAAAAATGTACAAATTTATCTTGAAAGGGGCTCAAGGGGGTGTAATCTTAAGCTTGATGGATATCTAGAGACCAAACTAAAAAACCTCCCCTTAAAATTCCCACAGATGCTTCGTGAATTGTATAAAATCGTCTAATGATCGCTGAAGCACAATATGAAGTTTTACCGATATTGACATTGTTATTTGTGTTATCGCCTACATTGTTTTGGGAGCATCATATTTTCGATTACGTAGTTTCTGGGTTTTTTTGGCAATTATAAGACGATGTTTTTTTTTTCAGATTAGGAAAGGGTCTATTGAAGTCAGAGGGTCAATTATCATTAAAATATCCAGCAGATCTCTCTCTCTCTCTCTCTCTCTCTCTCTCTCTCTCTCTCTCTCTCTCTCTCTCTCTCTCTCTCTCTCTCGACAGTGACACATTATCACTTGACGTACATTAGGGCGAGACAGAGACAACCAGATACCTCAAGACACCCCGGGAGAGAGACAGTTACATGTAGTTACATATATACACAGACAACACAGATCTTGCGGTCCCTACCAGGCAGTCCGGACTTAATGCTATCATAGAATTTGCTAAAAAGTGGAAGGTAAGGATAGCAAAGTAGAAGGCTCTCACTCCACCCACCAGTCCCTCCTACCTAGCGTCAGTATGAAATTTAGTTGGGGAAGCAAGGCCCCCAGCAGAATGAGTAAATTTAGTTGGGGAAGCGAGGCCCCCAGCAGAATGAGTAAATTTAGTTGGGGAAGCAAGGCCCCCAGCAGAATGAGTAAATTTAGTTGGGGAAGCAAGGCCCCCAGCAGAATGAGTAAATTTAGTTGGGGAAGCGAGGCCCCCAGCAGAATGAGTAAATTTAGTTGGGGAAGCAAGGCCCCCAGCAGAATGAGTAAATTTAGTTGGGGAAGCGAGGCCCCCAGCAGAATGAGTAAATTTAGTTGGGGAAGCAAGGCCCCCAGCAGAATGAGTAAATTTAGTTGGGGAAGCGAGGCCCCCAGCAGAATGAGTAAATTTAGTTGGGGAAGCAAGGCCCCCAGCAGAATGAGTAAATTTAGTTGGGGAAGCAAGGCCCCCAGCAGAATGAGTAAATTTAGTTGGGGAAGCAAGGCCCCCAGCAGAATGAGTAAATTTAGTTGGGGAAGCAAGGCCCCCAGCAGAATGAGTAAATTTAGTTGGGGAAGCAAGGCCCCCAGCAGAATGAGTAAATTTAGTTGGGGAAGCAAGGCCCCCAGCAGAATGAGTAAATTTAGTTGGGGAAGCAAGGCCCCCAGCAGAATGAGTAAATTTAGTTGGGGAAGCAAGGCCCCCAGCAGAATGAGTAAATTTAGTTGGGGAAGCAAGGCCCCCAGCAGAATGAGTAAATTTAGTTGGGGAAGCAAGGCCCCCAGCAGAATGAGTAAATTTAGTTGGGGAAGCGAGGCCCCCAGCAGAATGAGTAAATTTAGTTGGGGAAGCAAGGCCCCCAGCAGAATGAGTAAATTTCTACTGGTAAGGAAGGAAGGTGAGAAATATTGCATACCCGGTACTACTGATGTTTAACCAATTGTTGTTGTTTTTGTTTCTATCTATCTATCTATTGCCTGACGCCGTGATGGGGTGGCCACGAACGAACCGCCCCCATGCACCTCTGTCCCCAGTCAGTCGACGCCCCTCCCCCCCAACCAACACCGCCTTCGTTCATGTACTTCCTCACTCCATCCTTCCACCTCTTCATTCGGTCTACCTCTCCCTCTCTGTCCCTCCACCTCGCTCTCATACACCCTCTTAGTCATTCGTTTGCTTTATTTTATTTTTATTTTTATTTTTTTTTGTACCTATAATACTACAACCTCCTCGAAATGGATGTCTAGACTCCTTTTGAATGTGTCAATTGTCTTACATTGTACCACTTTCTCTGGCAGTTTGTTCCACTCGTTGACCACACTTTAGATGAAGAAGTGCTTTGTGACGTCGAGATTCCCCCTTCTGGATATTAATTTCAATCCATTTCCCCGAGTTAATGACCTATTATTGAATTTGAACAGTGAATCTACATCAATGATTAAATCGTCTAATAGTAGCCATTCAAAGGTTAAAAAGACGTCGCCGGCATAGAGGGGGTTAAGGCAGCCCACCTCGCTTTTTTTCTCTTTCTCTCCCTCTCTCTTTGGCTTGTATCCATTCGGCCCCATTCAGCCTACTGTTTTAAGATGTTTACCCCCATCCAGGTGTCAATATTTTCCTGGCGAGCGGTAGCGAGCCAGCATATATATATTTTTGTGTTGACAGCAAGCTAAATTTTTACATTTTTCGATAGAAAAACGTCTCCGGCGAAGCCGAATTTCTTCATACAATGCTGGCTCGCTATCGCTGGCCAGGAAAAAATCGATACCTGGATGGGAATAAATGTCTTAAAACACTTGGCTGAATGGGGCCGAATGGATACAAGCCAGGGAAAGAGCTATAAGGAGATAAAGATCAAACAAAAACCGGTGACCCCCTTAAAAACGAGCCTAGCTATTGCCCCAACTAAGTGTAAGACACGATTTCACAGCTGGAGGCAGAGGGGATGATGGGGCATTCCACTTGCATCACAAATTCATTATGCAATTCCTGGCCAGGCGTTTTCCCCCTCTCCCTGCTTGTATATTGCGCAAGGGGTGAGGTGCAGTTAGTCTCAATTTTTGTCCAGCTGATCGTAAATTGAATCTCTTATTAGCTGATTTCTCGATACTTAATGGCAATATATGAAACTACTATGGCTGTGTGTCGTATTAAGGCCAGGTTTTCAGAATAACCATCATCTTTCGTTACAAAATCTACCTTATTATAACCGAGTAACAAAGATGGAAACATGACAATTTAGGCTCAGCTGGAAAACAATAGACTAAAGTTATTGGTGGGAAATTAGTCTTATGTTTTTTTTTGTATTTTTTTTTTTTTTTTTTTATGGTAGTGTTGTATTTATTGTAGTTATTAGACAGGTCAAACAGATTACTAAAAGACAGTCAAGTTAGTCAAGTAATTTAAAACATAATTTAACTTAAGGGCAGATCTCCACTTGAGGGATTTTTTTCTTGACCCCTTTCTCCCTCATGTTTAGCCCCATTGCTTTTGATATTATAAAATGTTTGCCCCATTAGTTTAGCGATTTTAAGAACTTTTACCCCATATTAAGACCTTTCGTGCCATTCAGGTGTCTATTTTATCCTGGCGAGCGATAGCGAGCCTGTAATTTAAGAGGAACCGGCCTTCGGCCGGGAAATTTTTCTACCGAAAAATGTACAAATTTATCTTGAAAGGGGGTCAAGGGGATGTAATTTCAAGCTTGATGGAAGTCTAGGGAACACACTAAAAACCTCCCCTTAAAATGTAAAACTTGCAAACAAAGTCAAACCAAAACTGGGACAAAGACAATATAAAGTCAAAACAACTGATCAAAATCGCTGTGGAAACAACGCTTACTAAAATAACAATGTATGAAACACAAGAACACAATCCACCACATAGGGTGGACATTACTACATAGGGTGTACATTACTACATAGGGTGTACATTACTACATAGGGTGTACATTACTACATAGGGTGTACATTACTACATGAACAAGTTAATCCGGTTCCTCTTTACCAGTCGTGTAAATTGCAGAAGCAAAAACGAAGAAGAAGAAGACCTCTCTCTCTCTCTCTCTCTCTCTCTCTCTCTCTCTCCACATAGGGTGTACATTACTACATGAGCAAGTTAATCTGGTTCCTCTTTACCAGTCGTGTAAATTGCAGAAGCAGAAACGAAGAAGAAGAAGACCTCTCTCTCTCTATCTCTCTCTCTCTCTCTCTATCTATCTATATATCTCTCTCTCTCTATCTATCTATCTATCTCTCTCTCTCTCTCTCTCCCTCTCCTATTATCAACTGTCCCTGTCGCTAGTAGTATCAAGGCCTGACCACCTACTAGAGACTGCAAGATCTGTGTGTGGTCTGAGTATCGGTGTAACTCTGCGGAACTTGCTCTCCCCGCCTCGTATACGTAACCATGATCATGATGATATACGCATCTCCTTTCGCTCGCTCCCTTGCTCACCAACTAATATGAATAACCTGGGCATCGATCACTGAGAGAGAGAGAGAGAGTGCGTGTGAGTGTGAGTGTGTGTGTGTCGGTTATTGTTTTTCTTAAGGGGAGATCTCCACTTGAGGGATTTTTTTCTTGACCCCTTTCTCCCTCATGTTTAGCCCCATTGCTTTTGATATTATAAAATGTTTGCCCCATTAGTTTAGCGATTTTAAGAACTTTTACCCCATATTAAGGCCTTTCGTGTCATTTAGGTGTCGATTTTATCCTGGCGAGCGATAGCGAGCCTGTAATTTAAGAGGAACCGGCCTTCGGCCGGGACATTTTTCTACCGAAAAATGTACAAATTTATCTTGAAAGGGACTCAAGGGGGTGTAATTTTAAGGTTGATGGAGGTCTAGGGAACAAACTAAATACCTGCCCTTAACCTAGGTACACTCGGATGCCAAAGTCATCGTGGACCCTCTATGTTTCCTTTATGCAATTATATAGATTTGGATGGAACTTGCTTTTCAATAAATAGTATTGTATAGAAAAATATCTTCAATAATTCGTTCCCAGAGATATTTGTTCATAATTAGAAACGGGTGAATTCCACGAATATTTATGAGTGGCTAAAGACTATGGCATCCGAGTGTACAGTCTATCTAGCTAACTATCTATCTATCTCTATTACTCTGGCACTACGAGGTCACTTATGACCTTTGGTAACCGTGAGGTGCCTTAGTTCCCACCATAGTACATACGCAGATACACTGGTGAGAAGTATGTTTAGGCTAACACAAGCTGATAGGTGCTTGAGTGGCCCCTGAACTACAACAATAAGAAGCTGATAGTTGAGCAGCTTGGCTTGGAAGGGACCATGATACAATCCTCTCCATCGGGATAGCAGAAAAAAAAACTTTAGGATTCAGGGGGGCTCGAACCCTTGACCACTCGGCTAACCCGTGTGTGTGTTTGTGTGTGTGTGTAGCCTCTGTATCTATGTAAGCCCTCTCTCTCTCTCTCTCTGTCACACACTCTCTCTCTCTCACTCACTCACTCACTCACTCACTCACTCTCTCTCTCTCTCTCAGTCGGTCAATCACTCACTCACTCTCTCTCACACTCTCTCTCTCTCTGTCACTCACTCATTCACTCTCTCTCTCACACTCTCTCTCTCTCTCTCACAGCCACACACCATTCCATTCACTTTATCTCCCACTATTTCTCTGCCACTTTCCCTTTGCTTGTCCATATTTTTATCCTGCTGGTGATCTATCATTCGTCTCTCTCTCTCTCTCTCTCGCTCTATCTATCTATCTATCTATCTATCTATCAATCTCTATCTCTCTCTCTCTCTCTCTCTCTCTCTTTCGCGCTCTCTCTCTCTCTGTCTCTGTCTCTCTCTCTCTCTCTCATTCTTTTAGTCTATCCTAGTCTTCCACTTTCCTTCATTTGGGGTTCTGCTATTTCTTCAAGATTTTAGTCCTGACCACCTCGCTGGGATCGTAAGGCCTGTGTGGTGAGTGTATCTATATATGTAAACCTATGTAACCCTCTATGTTAAGTTAGTGTACTATTGGAATTCATTGTAGCAAATGATGTGTATAAAGGAGACAAAAGGCAGGCTGACTGTAACGAACGTCTCCCCGCAAAGCCAAATGAGTGACGGAGAGCCAAATTCAAGGGACGTTGGGGGTCAAAATGCCTGGACACACGAAGCTTAAGGGGACGTGTTGGGCCGGTTTTCTGGACCACTTTCTCCCTCATGTTTAGCCCCATTAGTTTTCAGATGGTAAGATGTTTGCCCCATTAGTTAGTCGATTTTAAGACCTTGCGCCCCATTTCTTAGTCAATATTTAGACCTTTCGTGCTATTTAGGTGTCAATTTTTTTCCCTGGCGAACGATAGTGAGCCTGTAATGTTGGAAGAAGCGGCCTTCGGCCGGGACATTTTTCTACCGAAAAATGTACAAATTAATCTAGAAGGGGGATCTAATGGATCTTTTTTTAAATTTGATGGAAGGTCTAGGGAAGAAACTAGAAAAATAATGAATACATGCAAAAAACGCCCAAAAAGTGAACCATCCCCCCCTTAAAGCATTCTAAGTCATAGGATGAAGAAAAGAGTCTAGATTACTGAAAGGCTATTACCCATTTACTTGCTCAAGGTAAATGGTACCAGCTACCAGCGTATAAGATAAGAATTCATGCCTGAACGGGGGATTGAACTCTGGTCTCCCAATTGACCAGTTGCGAGTTTCAGGCTATAAGGAAGCTTATAGCTCGTTCTGTGCTGTATTAATGTCTGTCAGATGTTGAATAGGGTGGATAAGTGTAGGATCATGTTTGTATATCATACTCCAAACGAATAAATCAAGTTTTAGACATTACTGATACCAATTATTGATCAAAACGTACTTGATGCCGAGACATATATTTCTTGTCCTCAAAACCCCCGAACTTGAAGCTGTTTGAGAAAATCCTTGAAGGTCCACCAAGGGAGGTTTTTAGTTTGCTCCCTAGACCTCCATCAAGTTTAAATAAATACTCCCAATGACCCCTTTCGATATAAATTTGTACATTTTTGTAATAGAAAAAAATTTCTTTACCGAAGGCCAGTTACTTACAATTTGCAGGCTCGCTATCCCTCGCCAGGAAAACAAAGGTCACACCTAAATGGCACGACAAATCTTAATATGGACATAAATGGGGAGAAATTAAGGTCTTACATTCGTCAAACCTTTCGGGCGAACGTCTCAAAGTCTCAAAAACTAATGAGGCTAAATATGAACGCAGGATAATGGAGTTCAGAAACAAAAACATGAAGTGAAAATACCACCTTAAATAAACTCTAAACTGAACGATTCTATTAAGGGGAGGTATTTAGTTTGTTCCCTACGTTTTCATCAAGCTTAAAATTACACCCCCTAGACCCCCTTTCAAGATAAATTTGTAAATTTTTCGGTAGAAAAATGTCCCGGCCGAAGGCCGGTTTATCTTAAATTACAGGCTCGCTATCGCTCGCCAGGAAAAAATCGACACCTTAATGGCACGAAAGGTCTTAAAATTGACAGAAATGGGGCGAAAGTTATTAAAATCGCCAAACTAATGGGTCAAACGTGTTAAAATCTCAAAAGCAATGGGGCTAAACATGAGGGAGAAGGAAGTTCGACAAAAAATCTCTCAAGTGGAAACCTCCCCTTAAGACTCTATTTTCTAACAATCTATTCTCAGCCATCTAAGCTCCAACTGCTCTATTTTCTAACAATCTATTCTCCGCCATCTAAGCTCCAACTGCTCTATTTTCTAAAAATCTATTCTCAGCCATCTAAGCTCCAACTGCTCTATTTTCTAACAATCTATTCTCAGCCATCTAAGCTCCAACTGCTCTATTTTCTAAAAATCTATTCTCAGCCATCTAAGCTCCAACTGCTCTATTTTCTAACAATCTATTCTCAGCCATCTAAGCTCCAACTGCTCTATTTTCTAACAATCTATTCTCAGCCATCTAAGCTCCAACTGCTCTATTTTCTAAAAATCTATTCTCAGCCATCTAAGCTCCAACTGTTCTATTTTCCCACCATCTCTTCACCCGAAGGTTCATTTAAGGTCTATAATGGCACGGAAAGTAAGTCGGTTTTGGGCCTAATGAACGTATATATCCGCTGAGAAGGCCCATTAAACCCCAATGTATTCGCGTTTATGTGGCTGTGGTATGAAGGCGGCCGCTCTCGGGGACCTAAATTATGGTGGCTGGATTGTGGCAGGTGCGGGTAGTTTTAGGCACTTATTAAACGGTCGCTGAATCCGTTTACTATGTCTGTATTCTGGTTAACGATTTGATTAAGGGGAGATTTCCACTTGAGGGATATTTTTTTCTTGACCCCTTTCTCCCTCATGTTTAGCCCCATTGCTTTTGATATTATTAAACGTTTGCCCCATTAGTTTAGCGATTTTAAGAACTTCCACCCCATATTAAGACCTTTCGTGCAATTCAGGTGTCGATTTTATCCTGGCGAGCGATAGCGAGCCTGTAATTTAGGAGGAACCGGCCTTCGGCCGGGACATTTTTCTACCGAAACATGTACAAATTTATCTTGAAAAGGACTCAAGGGGGTGTAATTTTAAGCTTGATGGAGGTCTAGGGAACAAACTAAATACCTCCCCTTAAACGGTCGCCGAATCCGTTTAGTGCGTCTGTTTAACTTATAAATGATCTACTGTTTTGGTTCTTGGTAATATTAGACGATTATTGTCCATTTTGGAAGGATGTACAGCAGGTTCTGAATATTCAGCGTCTCTTATGGTGTACAGTTAACTCGTGAAGTACCGGGGCCGTACTTTTCATGACATTTTGGCACCTATTAAGCGATTTTATCCAGCTAAGGAAGAAGCCGGTGAAGGAGAGGTTTTTAGTTGATTCCCTATACTTCCATCAAGCTTAAAATTACTCCCCCTTGACCCCCTTTCAAGATAAATTTGTACATTTTTCGGTAGAAAAATTTCCCGGCCGAAGGCCGGTTCCCTTTAAATTACAGGCTCGCTATCGCTCGCCAGGAAAAAATCGACACCTAAATGGCACGAATGGTCTTATAATTGACAGAAATGGGGCGAGGGTTCTTAAAATCGCCAAACTAATGGGGCAAGCGTCTTTAAATCTCACAAGCAATGGGGCTAAACATGAGGGAAAAAGAGGTTCAGAAAAAAATCCTCCAAGTGGAAATCTCCCCTTAAATGAATCTTCGGGGGTGAATAGATGGCTGGAAAACAGACCAGTTGGAGATTAGCTAACTGAGAGAATAGACTGTTTGGGAATAGATGGTCTTATTTATCGTAGTTGATAAATTGGTAGTTTGATAAATATATATATATATGTAGTAAAACTCGCTAGGAAAATTGAAACAATGGAACACCAAGCTTTCGTCTATTCTCTCAAGACATCTTCAGTGTAATGATGCCTGAAGATGTCTTGAGAGAATAGACGAAAGCTTGGTGTTCCATTGTTTCAATTTTCCTAGCGAGTTTTACTACATAATTTGACCACACGTATTTGTGAGTTTACCTCCATAAATATATATATACACAGATAATGGTTATTGTATAGTGTTTTCTGAATAAGTCAAGTGTATTCAAGTTTCATTTCCCTTTCTGTTATATTTTTAAGGACTGATATTAGGCTATATACCTTTAACCCTTTCAAGCTCCAATACGCGTTTCTGTTTTGTTTTTGTTTGCTACTATTAGACGATTTTATTCAGATTAGTAACATTATATGGAAGTCAAAGGGTTGATTGAGATAGTATTAACCCTTTTAATACCCACAGATCCTTCCTAAGCTGCATAAAATCGTCTAATGATAGCCAAAATAAAATGCAAACAACGCGTCAGAGCTTCAAGGGGTTAATAAATATAACCTACATTGGGTTATGGACAAGTTATAACTCCATCTTTGAGTCCCACTATAGTCCTGACCACCTCGTTTGGATCGTACGGTCTGTGCGGCCAGTGTATCTATGTCAACTATTTAATCGAGAGGCCGAATACAAGGGCCTATTATATGAGCCTCTGTAGTATATTGTCTGGTGTGTAATGAAAATAATACAACTCTCTCTCTCTCTCTCTCTCTCTCTCTTTAGCTTCCCAGGCGCCTCTCATAAACGTTGTGATTGAGACATGCAAGATTAAGAGAGAGAGAGAGAGAGAGAGAGAGAGAGAGAGAGAGATTTAAAACTCACCTCCAAACTTCGTCACCCTTCGAGAATTAATGGAGAAAACTTACGGAAAAAAAAAAAAAAAAAAAAAAAATCTTGCGGGACACGTAGCGCCCTGGTTAACATCACCCTGTTTTCTTTAGAGTTCAGTTTTACATTTTCCCGTTTTCTTTAGATTTTAATTCTGGCATTATCTCGTTATCTTTAAATGTTAGTTTTAATCAGCCTTGGAACTCTCTCACTTAACCCTTTATACTACCACAGATCCTTCGCAAGCTGCACAATATCGTCTAAACATAGGTAGAAGAAAGTTAAGGGCAGGTTTTTAGTTTGTTTCCTACTCCTCCAGCAATCTAAAAATGTTACCCCCTTGACCCCCTTTCAAGATAAATTTGTACCTTTTTCAATAGAAAAATGTCCCGGCCAAAGGCCGGTTCCTCTTAAATTACAGGCTCGCTATCGCTCGCCAGGATAAAATCGACACCTGAATGGCACGAAAGGTCTTAATATGGGGTGAAAGTTCTTAAAATCGCTAAACTAATGGGGCAAAGGTTTTATAATATCAAAAGCAATAGGGCTAAACATGAGGGAGAAAGGGGTCCAGAAAAGAAAAAAAAATCCCTCCAGTCGCTATCTCCCCTTTAACAGACGTCGCCGGTACAGAAGGGGTTATCCGTTGATGTATTTATGTATAACTTGATGTATTTATGTATAACTTGATGTATTTATGTATAACTTGATGTATTTATGTATAACTTGATGTATTTATGTATAACTTGATGTATTTATCTTGATGTATTTATGTATAACTTGATGTATTTATGTATAACTTGATGTATTTATGTATAACTTGATGTATTTATGTATAACTTGATGTATGTATGTATTCTATATATGTTTATACTTATTTTATAATTTACTTTAAGGCTTTACAGAAATTAAGGATTTTTTTTTTTTTTTTTTTTTTTTTAATTTGTACTTAAGTTTCCTCCCTAGACTCTCCTCCCATCAAGCTTATAAAAAACATCCCCAAGATATATATTTGCACAGTTATCGATATATAAATGTCCCTGCCGCAGGCCGGATACTTCTAAATTACAGGCTCGCTATCGCTCGCCAGGAAAAATCGACATCTAAATGGTACGAAACATCTTAAAATTGACTTCAATTGCTTCAAAATCCGTGTGTCTAGGCATATTGTCTCGAACATTCCATGAGTTTATCACTCTTTCAACTCAAGGGGAGGCCATTGGCACAGGCAGTTTTGTCCAGGGGAGTGATATCAGGAGACCGGGGTGGCCATGACACTGGGCCACCTCGCCCAATCCATCGTCCAGGGAACACATAATTTAAGTAATCCCTTGCAATATGGCAATAATGGGCCGGAGCACCATCATGCTGAAACCACATCCTTCTCCGTATTCCAATGGGCACATCCTCCAGCAGCAGTGGTAGTGTGTCCTCAAGAAACCGTCTGTATGTTGCACCATTCAGCCTCTGGGGTAGAAGGTATGGACCAATCAGATAGTCACCAATGATGCCTGCCCATACATTGATTGTAAATCGTACCTGATGAGCTCGTCGAACCATTACATGTGGGTTGACACCAGACCAAGTATGCCGGTTATGTAAATTAATGGTGCCGTCTCTCCCGAATGTTGCCTCATCAGTAAATAGCACAAGTGCTGGAAATTGACGGTTTTCAGCATGCCTCCTTAACAGCCACTGTCAAAACTGCATCCGTGGAAGATAGTCCACATTAGTTAAAACTTGTACTTTCTGATGGTGGTATGGATGTAGATGATGTTGATGTAGAGTCCGCCACACTGTCACCACTGGCAGCTGCAGAGCACGAGCAATCTGTCGAATACTTATTGTAGGATCATCCTCAATCATTTGTAGTATCCGGTCCTCCATGTTGTCCATGTGAATGTCCCGTGGTCGTCCTCTGTCACCCGGAATTGCACGTTGACGAACGGTACCAGTCTAACATATACGACGATCAACTGCGAGAAATATTCGCCAGTGTGGATCCCTGCGGTTCGGATAACGTTCCCTGTACAGCCGTACTGCTGCCGCAGCATTACCTCCAGCTTCACCCAGTGTCAGGTGCATATCTGCATAGTCACCATTGGAGTATTGCTCCATGTCTGCTTGCACTTGGTTGTCTAAAACTGATTGAGCCACACGTTCAGCTCTCGATCTCTGGTATGTACGGGTGTTGCTGGGTGAGTGAAGACCTGTCCTTCCACTATCCCTCCACATCACCTTGGTGGGTCGCCACCCCCACCCTTCCATCCTCATACACCATCCCCACTAAACCACCCAACAACACCTTGGTCGTTTATGGTATGTTACCGCATACAGGGTGATAACACTATCTCTCTCTCTCTCTCTCTCTCTCTCTCTCTCTCTCTCTCTCTCCAGTATCTGATACTGCACACACGAACGTATCATTACGATTCTTATTACTAACTTAGGTACAGGTTATCACATACTGTACATTCTACAGCTTTCGGCACATTCCTGACAAACATGTCATCTTTGCTGTGTGCTGTATTACTTTACGGTCGTTAAGTAATTTCGCATCTGTCTCAGACATTTTGTACAATCCCTGGATTTAAACACATTCCTGGCAGACCTCGGAGGTGCTGTAACTCGAAAACTATTGAGAATTGCCAATATGGTAATTTCGTAATTTACATTCAAGTATGTGTCAGGAATACATCCCCTGATTTTCGGCACATATTTCTGGAACACCCTGTATATATATATATGTGTGTGTGTGTGTGTGTGTGTGTGTATTCTAGGTAATGTATGCATGTGTAGATCTTTGTTGAGGAGTGCATTCGTCCATATCTTCATTTTCACTTTCAACAAATATTTGCTTTCCTACAATTTGTATAATTGAATATTCTCTCTCTCTCTCTCTCCCCATCGCATCTTTCTTCTCAGTCCATTTATCCGTCTCTTCACCTCTTACATCTCCCATACACCCTCTCTCTCTCTCTCACTTCTCCCTATCGCATCTTTCTTCTCAGTCCATTTATCCGTCTCTTCACCTCTTACATCTTCCATACACCCCCTCTCTCTCTCTCTCTCCCTATCGCATCTTTCTTCTCAGTCCATTTATCCGTCTCTTCACCTCTTACATCTTCCATACACCCTCTCTCTCTCTCTCTCTCTCCCTATCGCATCTTTCTTCTCAGTCCATTTATCCGTCTCTTCACCTCTTACATCTTCCATACACCCCCTCTCTCTCTCTCTCTCTCTCTCTCTCTCTCTCAGCACTCAGTTTAAGAATGTAAACAAAGAAACCGATCTGGGAGTAACAATATCGAGTAACCTAAAACCGAGTCAACAATGTTCAGAAGTTGTTAAGAAGGCAAACAAAATAATTGGCTTTATAGGCAGGTCATTTGAGCATAAATCCAAAGAAGTTATCCTAACCCTTTACAATTCCTTAGTCCGCCCTCTTCTGGAATACTGCGTTCAATCCTGGTGCCCTTATTACCAAAAAGATATAAACAAGCTAGAACGAGTTCAACGTAGAGTTACCAAAATGATACCTAGCCTAAAGAACAAACCATACGAAGAGCGTCTTAGAGAATTAAATCTATTTCCTTTAACCCAGCGCAGATTAAGAGGTGACTTAATTCAAGTGTTCAAAATCATCAAAGGCATCGACAATATGAACTGTAGTAAGTACTTCACTATCGACCAATCTAATTACACGCGGGGAAACGGTTGCAAAATTATTGGTAAATCTTTTAACTCACACGAATCTAAGAATTTCTTCTTCAATCGAGTTGTCAACTTGTGGAATGGGCTTCCCCGAGACGTTATAGACTGCAGCACCGTTGATTCATTTAAACTCCGCTTAGACAAATATCTCGCATCAAACCCGAGACTGACTGCGTTTGTAAATGAATAACTTTATTTTATCCCCCCCCTGTTACTAACCCATCTGTTCCCTACTAACTTCCTAATCCTGCCACGGACATTAGTTCCAGGGCAGTAGTTCCCTTTCCAATGTTCCCTTACCCACTCTAAACCACTGTTTGGACACTTGATCCTCAGTGTTTTGGAGGACAACCAGCCTAGAAGGGTCACTAGACCTGTTGTTGCTTGATTTCCTTTGTACTCCATTTTACTCCATTTATCCATTTCTTCACCTCTTACATCTCCCATACACCCTCTCTCTCTCTCTCTCTCTCACACACACGCAAATATGAATAAACTTACACTGATACAGAGAGAGAGAGAGAGAGAGAGGTGGGGGGGTCGTTATTGTCTGAATTGGAAGTTAAAACGTATACGAAAATCGAAATAGGAGATAGGAGAAAGCAAAAATAAAAACAACAACTACTACTACTACTACTACTACTACTACTACTACTACTACACGGATGGCGAACAAGAATAGGAGGAAGGGAAAGAAAAACAAGATTACTAAAGTATCCTCCTTTCTTTTCTTTAAAAAAAAAAAAAAAAAAAAAAAAAAAGTCTTTCCGTTTTTCTTCTGGTCCACCAAGATCCCAAAATTATGCAAGCATCCCAGACCCTTCAGCTGATCTACACTGAGGCCAGAATTTTACGCCTGATCGTAAAAATAGCGTCTTCCCCCCCCCCCCCCCCCCCCCGGTGTGTTTTGACGGGGATGTGTTAAAAAAAAAGTACGGTCGCTTTAAGTTTAAGGTTTATATACAAGTTTTATATAGAGCTTGGGTCGCTTCAGACACGGGTTCTTAAAAGTCAAGCGTGAAACTGTGTCCATCTTCCGTGTGTTTTGACGGGG